>JABUQX010120153.1:0-26790 GCA_015478945.1 Trachelipus rathkii | reverse complement strand
TAAAAAATCAGAGCAAATGTCAGGTCACAAAACTTGATAAAATGCAATGTTGGGAAATAAATATACGTCTGCTATTAAGAAAAAGTGGGCGTGCTACGAATTTAAATGCGTCCAATATCGAATTATAACTTTATAGGACAATCGAAAACTAAATATTATCGATATTAAGAATCGGCCGATTAATAGTAACACTCAATATCATTTATAATATGATAAATTTTACATCAGAAATAAACAGAAATTTGTTTCAATGGCATGCTTGGAACAAAAAAAAAAAAATAACCAATAAAAAAAACGATTTTCGGTGTTGCTATCAAGAGGTACAAAGGTGGCCAACGTGTAAAAATTTTTGGACTATAAATTTGTCATTCCACTGAAACTCCACAATTTTATTTGGTAGTCCTCTAACTGCGGGAATGATATAGGCATTCCGCTACTGCAATTCCACAACATTTTTCAAATTATCGCAATTGCAATTCCTCAATTTTATTTTGGTATTCCGGAATTGCGGACTTAAATTGCGGAACGTGCAATTTACGACGATATATATAATATAATATATATTATATATTATATAATATATATATATATATATATATATATATATATATATATATATATATATAATATATATATATATATATAATATATATTATATATATATATATATATAGTATATATATATAATATAATATATATATAAGGTCAGCCTCCAGATTAGATGCCCATGTATGTAAAAAAAAACTATGATAGCTAACTACCAAAAAACTGAATAAATTCTTGAAATCAGTGCAAATTGAAATCAAAAAAAAAATGAAAAAGAATAAAAATAAAAGTAGAGATAAAAAAAGTAATAATAATATAAAATAGGTTTCACGTACGATAATTCTCTCGTTCCACCAAATTTTCGCGTTCCAAAGTCATGAGTCCCCCCTCGCGTTCCAAAGTCATAAGTCCCCCAATATTTTCTTTTCAATGTTAAGGCGAACATACGCGCACGCGCAACGCCACCACACACACACACACACACACACCACACACACCACACCACACACACCACTCTATGATAGATAGATGTTCTAGAGAAATTAATTTTTTCTGATGACCTGATCTGGACCTAACCTTAAACTATATGCAATTTTTAAACTTTTTCAATTAATTTAATTTAATTTTATTTTTTATTTTTCTGCCATTATTTTTTTAGTTTTCCCTAAACCATAAAATATTTTAAAGATGTAAGGAAAACGTTTATTTTTATGGGTATCATGTTTAAATTAAGTTTTGAAACGTACAATTTCATTTTTTGTAGTTATTTATTAAAATTAATAATTATTAATTTTTTTTTTAGTTCTTGCATTTACAATGTACGCTGAATTCAAAAAAAATATATTTAAAGTTTCTAATTCTAAGATATAGTGTTTTTTTTTAGATACAGGGGGCACCTAATCTGGAGACTGGCCATATATATATATAATACTATATATATATATATATATAATATATATATTATATATATATTACCTATATAATAATATATATATATATATTATAATAATTATATATATATATATTATATATAATATATATATATATTATTATATATATATATATATATATATTATATATATATATATATATATATATATATTTAATCCTCGGATATAGCGTCGGGCGGGTGACGTTGGCCACTTTAGGTATAACTTCGTTTTCCCCACTTTTCCCTAATACACTTTTTGGATTATTTTTTTCTGAAAATCAAGGGCCCATAGTAGGTCATAAGCACACAAAAAAATAATAATGTAATTTAATAATCATTAGTTTTATTAAGTTAAAATAAAGCTCATTAGACTCAGTTTGAAGGGGGGAATCGGAACCTTTTTTTGTGGGGTGAATTGGGCCATCTTTTTAAATTTCCATCTTTTATGTATAGAATCTCAATTTTGATCATTTTTTAATTTTTACTTATTAGAAATTGTTTATTATATTGAAATTAGTAATAAGTAAAGTTTAGGATCAATTAATGAAAATAAAATAAGAATACAAAATGGGTTGGACCAAATTCACCGCATTCGTGGGCAAATTTGACACTTTTGAATTCATATTTTCCATATAAATTTCATTTTTATTTTAATTTTTACCTAATATTAGTAACTGTTATTATATTTAATTAGCTATACGTAATAAAAATGTAATTAATAATAGGCTACATAAATAAAGAATAACAATAGTAGTGATGGTCCGGTTCGAGCGATGCCAGCCTTTTCGATATGAAGGAATAGAGATATTTGCTTTAAACTTGGAATATAATCTAATATATGGATAAGGACGAATCGTGTAAATTCAGGTCTGTTAGGATGTATCAATAGAGGGGGCCTCACCCCGAGGTGGACGCCGATATGCGCTTACGCCCTTTGGAGGTAACCTCGTCGTTAGACCATGTACGTCCCATGGGTGGCGACAGGGTCCCCGAAGTGGGACACTCAGCCCCCCTTAAACATTAAATATTGACGTATAAAGGCTGAAATTTGGTAGGAGGATTCAGAGTTTGAATTTCTAGAAAAGACTTGATATGTGAATCTGTTGAGTTGGCTCCCGGCACCGGTGCTGGAGGCCACCTGCGGTGCCGAGTTTAATAAACAGTCGATATAACAACAATGTTGGTGTCTTGTATAAGGGTTATTGAGGTCGTTTAGAATTCGAATATGATGTTTATAAGTCCGTGTAGCATGTTGGGTCTCTAGGACCTCGATCAACTTGGGTCGAGGGGGTACCGACTTCCTCATCAGAGCACAGGGGTGCAAAAAAAACAAAGGAGGAGTGAAGAAGATTGAAAGATGGAATGAGGAGGAAGAAGAAGCAGGAGGTGGAAGCAAAGAATGAGGTAAGGAGGAGTAGAGTTGACAGCCTGCACCGGTGGCTGGCTCGGTGCGGGTGGCCGATTTATTAAATATTTGTTGTAATGATGCAATATTGGTGTCCTTATATATGGTATTGGGTCTGTAGAGATTTCGAAAATAATCGTTTCAGAACCATCAAGAAATAAAAATAAAATTAAATAAAATAAATAAATAAATATAATAATTTTCTTGATTCTTTTAGTGTTTATTAACTTACAAATTACTGTTTTTAATACCCATAAAGCAGTAAATCACTAAATCAAATCACCATCCAGCCAGCATCCAACCTCCCTCATACCCTTCTGTGATCTAATGATCTATTGATTAAGGTCACATTTTCGAGTATTATTTTGGATAAAACATAACATAAAATCAAGTTCTATATACAAAGATCAAACAATATATTCTGACGTAACAAAGTTTTCACATTAATAAAGCTTACTTAGCCATCATCTGAACTAAGAAAATAACTCATGTTACAATGACAAACTTAACTCCATCTTAACAGAATAAACGCAGTCAACATTAACAAAAGTTTCACACCTTAGCCAACAGTTAAAAGTAACTAACATAAGCAACCAAAAACGTAACTTATTCACACCTGGTCAAGCGATATCTCTAACATAACAATGTTTTAATTTAACTGACAAGGTAATATTTAACAAAAAATTTACTTATAACATTGTGTAATATATCATACAGACCAGGCGCAAAGTATGCCCGTATACATAAACAACAACCAGACGAATAAAACAGCCATCATCATCAAATGTTAGTCAATACATTCTTCGACATAGGAGGAAGTAAAACAAAGTTTTCATATTTGCTATAACATATAATTTTTCATTGAAAAGAGTGTTATGATAGAATACATAAAAAACACTATAAATACATAAAAAATATAAGTTTATTTTTAAATATATTAATTAATCTAATCAGAGAACATAGGATTCAAGTTGGGTACGTTCTATATATTTCCTCTAAAGATTTCAACATCTGATTTAAAAGGATTGTAAGTATTAACATGCCTTCCAGCAACACCTAAACCATTATTCGGCATATTTTGACTTCAGCAAGCACTCATTTTCTCTCATACAAGAAGAAAGTAAACTTATCCAGCGACTGATAGTTTATTAATGCACTCCTGCAGTGGCGGCTCGACTAGGTAAACGTTGCATCGATAGGAGGGGCTGCAAGGCTTTATATTATATATACTATATATAATATATATATATAATATTATATATATTATATATACATATATATATCGCTTGTTATATATATATTATATATATATATATTATATACTATATATATATAATTTCAATACTGATTATATTAATTAATTATAATTTATTTTTCATTTTACATATATTATATAATATCTATATATAATACTATACTTATACTTCCGTAATACTTCATTATATACTTATATATATATATATATATATTATATATATATATAATATAATATATATATATATAACCTATATATATATATATAATATATATATATTATAAATTTAAAACGTACCTTATTTATTCTGGAAAGTTTGCTGATATTCTTATTTAAAAATAAGATTAGTTCTTCGAGTTTTAGATGTAGAAAAGCGTTCAATTACTTTTTCATTGAAATCTGGTATTTTATAAACCATTACGTTCTCTATTTAAAGCATCGTTATTGCATTCAATCTCTCGTTGACCATTTTATTTAGCTAAATTATTAATTATTTTTAAATTATTTAATACTTCTCTTTCACGTTTTTCTTTTCTTCGCTTAAAACACCACAAAACGCAATTTTTTAGCCTATCTTTTTTAGCCTATCTGCAAAAAAAAAAAAAAAAAAAAAAGAACAGAACCGATCTCTCCATAGCCTAGGAATAAACTAATTTTTATGCATTTACATTTTTGGGCATTTTTATGCAGAAGGACAGAACTAGCAACCTATTGAAATATGAAATAAAATTTTAAATGACACTAAATTCCAAGTTGCCAAAAAAATTCAGAAAGACAAACTGGCAACTTTTTAAAATCTACTACAGGAACTCGGTATTCTGTTTTTTGTCAGTTGCCACATCTGTCTTTTTTTTAAGAATTAATAAATTTGGCTTATTTTATGGGCTGCTAAATTAGAGCCCATAAAATATAATTTATTATATGGAAAATAAATATCGTACGCAAAATTTGCAGTTGGAAAAAGGATTCCTTTGTTATTTTCATAATTGATTATACTTTTTTAATTCTTTTTTCATGTATTAGATATGTTAAAAGAATAAATAGAAAATCACTTTTCTTTGGCAAAAATTTCATATTTCCACTCAACACATCCTACGCCTTGCCATTTTTAATTTGGAGGGGCTGCAGCCCTAGAGCCCATATAGACGAGCCGCCACTGCACTCCTGTATACTGTATTATACGGGAAACCACATGTTTTGGTGAATATCATAGATTACAACCATGTGCTATAGTGTTTATGTTCATCAGTTATTGTACAACATCCGTTTAAGATGTGATGTTAATTCGTTTTTTATATTAAGCAATGATGTAATTATTTTTCAGATGTTCGAACTGTGAAACCTACTACACGTACGCATGGAAGTCTCACAATCCGAGGGGTTTCCTTAATAGTTGCGAACATCCAAGGTTTTAATACCGTGTCACATCGATGAGAACGCAGCTGTTATTCTATTATGACCTCTCACACTGTCACCTCTGACAGATATTTCCACTACTCGTCGAACCATGGAATAACATACCCTTATCCTCTAAGCCATGCAGCAGCGATGTTTAATAATCTTGTATGAATTCCTCAGTACAAACGACATAAAGGTCTATTATGTTGAGCTCTTCTAGCAGGCAATACAAGCAATGTCTCGGTATCCATCAGGCTTGACGATAAAATTTTATTGACACATACATTGGGAGTAACGCAAAGTCTCCTTCGTGACAATATCAACACAAGACGTGGAGATGCGGGGAGATGTCATCTTATCAGCACAGCGAAAAATAATATCCTACTGAAGGAAATCGCATGCGTAAACAACCCTTATAGGTAATTAGATTCTTTCTTTCAACCAATCAGAAGGAAGGTAAACAAAACCAAACGCACGAACTAAACCATATCAGTTCAAAAAGGGTATATATTCTCGTTAGACAACAACCAACAACAACAACAACAACAACAACAACAACAACAACGACAACAAACAACAACAACAACAACAACAACAATAACATTAGTACCAAAATAAGTTCTTTATATACCAACCAACGAATATATGCTAACTTTAACATGTTTTCACATTAATAAAGCCTAACATAGCATTACAGAACTAAAGAATATAAGGCACAATGACAAAACCTAACACACCTTACGCTAGAATAAAAAACTAACAGTAACAAAGTTCCATACTTAATAGCAGTAAAGTACCTAGCAACAGCATACAAAACGTAAACTATCACTCTTTTTCAAGCATATCTCTCTAAACATATCAATGTTAATTTTACATTAACAACTGATTTACGTACCATCGTAGACTATCATTTCCGGAGATAACATAGCTGCATAAATGATGTTCGTTATATAACTACACCTATTGAATCATTATGCTAACATAACAAGGTTTCATATTAATATAGCTAAGCATAGCATCATATGAACTAAGACAAATAATGTACAACGACAAACTAACACAACTTAAGCAAGAATAAAAGTGTTAACATTAACAAAGCTCCACACTTAACACCTGTAAAGTAACTAACATTAGCATACAAAACTAACCTATTCATACTTTTGCCAAAGCATATCTCTAACATATAACGTTAATCTTTACATTGACATAGTAATATTTAACAAAGTTATCATAATCTTGACCAATTTCATACAAACCCAACGAATAATTGTAAAAGCCATAACAAAGTTTTAGTCCAAAACATAACACAAAATAAGTTCTTTATATACCAACCATCGAATATATTGCTTACCACCAAGTTTTCACATCAATAAAAGCTACCATATCATAACCGCAACTAAGAATAAAGGCAAACTTAACATACCTCGTGTATGCAATAATCAGCTAACATCCTGCGAAAATTCCCTTACTTGTCAAGGTAAAGTAGCTAAGGTCACACAATACTCCGATATGTTCCTAACTTTTCTCACATATCAGCAACAGTGTAAAGCCGCATCATCTAACAAAATCCCTTACAAAGAGGTCCTAATCTATCAAAGATACCAGCCTCTTGAACTATGAATTAAAACACCATCTTCATCAAAGTGTCACTCGTTTTGAGGATAACATCAATTGTCCTATGAATAAACATAGACATTAGCAAAATTCTAGGGCAAAACCTAACATTACCCAGCAAAAACTTAACCTAGGCTCACGTTTCTAACACATCATCGTCAGTTAACACAGTAATATCTTACAAAAAACCATCATTTTTTCTAACAAATCAGTGTTATTTTCACTTGTCATTAGTAATATTTAACATATACGTACCCTAACTTACGAATAACACAGATTTTCATTAAATCCAGCTTAATCAAACCACCCATCCCTGCAGTCCCCCTACCCGTCCTCACCTGCCCTGTGCATCTACTTGAACTAATGATTCAAGTCTCATATTTTCAAGTATCATTTTGAACAAACGATAACATAAAATAAGTTCTTATATACTACCAACGAATATCTGCTTAACCCAACAAAGTTTTAGCATCAATAAATCTAACAATCATAACTGCGACTAGGAATATAATGTACAATGCAAAACCTAACATACCTCACGTATGAATTATCAGCTAACATCCTAAAAATTCCCTACTGGATCAAGGTAAAGTAGCTAACAGCGTCACACAATACTCGATATGTTACCACTTTTGAGCATATTAGCAACAGGTAAGCCTTATTATCTAACAAATCCCTTAACAAAGTGACCAATCTATCAAAAATGCCACCATCTTGAACTATGAATTTACACTATCTTCATCAAAGTGTCACTCATGTCGAGTATAAACATCATTTGACCTATGAATAAACGTAGACAGTAGCAAAATTCTAAGGCAAACCTGACATTATTCAACAAAAACCTAACCTAGGCTCACGTTTCTAACACACATCGTCAGTTAACACAGTATATCTTACAAAAATCATCATTTCTCTAACACAAATCAGAGTTATTTCCACATTGTCATAGTAATATTTAACAATAACGTTACTTAAAACTTACGAATAAGCAGTTTTCATTAACCACGAGTATCAAGCCAACACAATTACCTCTCCGAAGCTAGAATACCACGAGGGGGGGAGCGCCCCTTGAATAAAGGGATGTGAATCCCTGCGACGGCGGGGGATCACCCCGAAGGGGCAATCGGACATCCACTAGTATACCACTCCGCTTTTCTGCGGCGGAGTGTAAGCGGCCGTGCTTTACCCTCCGAAGGAGGCGGTAAGGCCTCAGCCTTCGGAGCTGACGGCCAAAAGCCCGCTTACCACCCCTTCGGGGTGATCCCCCTCGCAGGATTCACATCCCTTTCAAGCAGGGCGCATCCCCCTGGCGTTTCCTCGGAAGGTTAATGTTGTTGCTTAGATACTCGTGCGTTAATGAAAACCTGTTTATTCGTAAGTTAAGTTACGTTATGTTAAATATTACGATGACAATGTTGAAATAACACTGATTTGTTAGAGAAAATGATGATTTGTAAGATATTACTGTGTTACCAGATAATGTGTTAGAAACGTGAGCCTAGGTTAGATTTTTGTGAATAGTTAGGTTTGCCCTAAACTTTTGCTAATGTCTACGTTTATTCCATAGGTCAAATTGATGTTATACTCGACATTGAGTGACACTTTGCATGAAGATAGTGTTCAATTCATAGGTTCAAGAGGTGGCATTTTTGATAGAATTGGCACTTTGTTAAGGAATTTTTTTTTGGTTTAGAAATACGGCCTTACCTGTTGCTAATATGCTCAAAAAGTGGGAACATATCGAGTATTGTGTGACCTGTTAGCTACTTTACCGTTGATCAGTAGGGAATTTTCAGGATGTTAGTTTGATTATTCATACGTGAGTATGTTAGGTTTGCAATTTGTACATTATATTCCCTAGTCGCGGTTATGATTTGTTAGATTTATTGATGCCTGAAAAACTTTGTCTTGCAGTTAAGCATATATTCAATGGTTATATATAAAGAACTTATTTTATGTTATGTTTGTTAAAATGATACCTTGAAAATATGACTTGAATCATTAGTTCAATAGATCACAGGCAGGTGGGACGGGTAGGGACTGCAGGGATGGGTGGTTTTTGATTTTACTGGATTAATGGAAAAATCTGTTTATTTCGTTAAGTTAGGTACCGTTATTGTTAAATATTTACTTATGACAATGTGAAATAACACTGATTTGTTAGAAAAATGATGAGTTTTTGTAAGATATACTGTGTTAACTGACGATGATGTGTTCAGAAACGTGAAGGCCTAGGTTTAGGTTTTTTGCTGCCAGGTAATGTTTAGGTTTACCTAGAATTTTGCTAATGTCTATGTTTTATCATAGGACAATTGATGTTATACTCAAAACGAGTGACACTTGATGAAGATTTGGTGTTAATCATAGTTCCAGATGTTGCTATCTTTGATTCAGAACTTGCCTCACTTTTGTTAAGGGATTTTGTTTAGATGGTCATGTCGCTCATATACCTGTTGCTGATATGTGAGAAAAGTAGGAACATATCGAGTATTGGTGTGACCTATACCTACTTTTACCTTTTGATAAGTAGGGAATTTTGAGGATGTTAGCTGATTATTCATACACGAGGTATGTTAAGTTTGCCTTTATTCTTTAGTTGCGGTTATGATATGGTAGCTTTATTGAAGCTAAAGCTTTGTTGTTAGCATATATTCGATGTTTGGTATATAAAGAACTTATTTTTGTGTTATGTTGGAGGTTGGATAAATCTTTGTTATGTTTACAATATTCGTTGGTTTTGTATATAATGCGTCAAGATATGATAAATCCTCTTGTTAAATTATTACTATGTCAATGTTAAAATAAATTATCGTTAATATGTTAGAGATATGCTTGGAAAAAGTATTGGGAATAGGTTACGTTTTGTATGCCATGTTAGTTACTTTTACGGGTGTTAAGTGAGGAGCTTTGTTAATGTTTAACACTTTATTCTTGCTTAAGTTGTGTTAGTTTTTCGTTGTAACATTATTTTCTTAGTTCATATTGATGCTATGTAAGCTATATTAATATGAAAACCTTGTTATGTTAGCATATATTCAATGGTTAGTATATAAAGAACTCATTTTGCACTATGTTATCGAAATGTATATGTCTACAATGCTACGTAAATCAAGTTCGTTAATGTTAAAATTAACATTGATATTATATAGAGATATGCTGAAAAAAGGAATAGGTTACGTTTTGTATGCTGTGATAGGTACTTTACTGCTATTAAGTTA
Source organism: Trachelipus rathkii (assembly GCA_015478945.1). Taxonomy (NCBI): domain Eukaryota; kingdom Metazoa; phylum Arthropoda; class Malacostraca; order Isopoda; family Trachelipodidae; genus Trachelipus; species Trachelipus rathkii. Next base: position 16,423 of record JABUQX010120153.1, on the reverse strand, counting down.
TGGAACTTTGTTACTGTTAGTTGTTTATTCTAGCGTAAGGACAGTCCTAAGACTTGCGATTCTGTGTTAGGTCCTTTTGTCATTTGGTGCCTTGATATTCTTAAGTTCTGGTTAATGCTCTTGTTAGCTTTCATTAATGTGAAAACAATGTTACGTTTGCAGCATATATTCGTTGGTTAGGTATATAAAGAACTTATTTTGGTACTATGTTATTGTTGTTGTTGTTGTTGTTGTTGTTGTTGTTGTTCGTTTTTTTGTTGTTTGTTGTTGTGTTGTTGTTGTTGTTGTTGTTGTTGTCTAAACGAAAATTATTATACCCTTATTGAAACTGATTATGCGTTCGTTCGTGCGTTGTTATTCTTGTTTACTTTACTTTCTGATTGTTTTGAAAAGCAAAGAATCTTCATTCACCTATAAGGGTTGTTTACGCATACGATTTACTTCAGTAGGATATTTTTTCGCTGACTGGCATAGGATGACATCTCCCCGCATCTTTTTTTCCACGTCTGTTTGTTTTGATTAATTTTTTTTCTTTTTCACCGAAAGGGGAGCCTTTTTCCCGTTATTCCCAATGTTGTGTCAATAATAAAATTTTATCGTCAACCTGATGGATACGATTACATTGCTTGTATTCCTGCCAGAGAAGTCAAATAATAGACCTTTATTCGTTACTGTACTGATGGATTCACTTCAACAATTATCGACATCGCTGACTGCCATGGCTAGCAGGATAAGGTGTCTATGTTATCCCATGGTTCGATGAGTAGTGAAATATCTGTCAGAGCGTGACCCTAGTGTGCAGAACCGGTCATAATAGAATAGACGCCTGCGCTTCTCTCATGTGACGGTAATTAAAAACCCTTGATATGTTCGCCAACTATTGGAAAAACCCCTCGCATTGTGAGACCTTCATGCGACGTGTCATAGTTTCACAGTTCGAACATCTGCAAAATAATACATCATTGCTTAAAAAAAAAACGACATTAACATCACATCTTAACGATGTTGACATATTTGATGACATAATACATATAGCACATGGTGTTTAATCTATGATATTTACACCGAAAACATGTGGTTTCCCGTTTAATATACAGTATACAGGAATGCATTAATAACTATCAGCCTGGATAAGTTTACTTCTTCTTGTATGAGAGAATGAGTGCTGCTGAATCAAAATATGCCGAAAATGGATTTAGTGTTGCTGAAGGCATTCATATACTTACATCCTTTTAAAAGATGTTGAATCTTTAGAGATATATATAGAACGTACCCCAACTTGAATCCTATGTTCTTTGATTAGATGAATTAATATAATTTAAAATAAACTTAGTATTTTTATGTATTTATATGTTTTATGTATTTATTTTTAACACTCTTTTCAATGAAAATTATATGTTATAAAATATGAAAACTTGTTTTACTTCCCTCCTATGTTCGAATTATTGACTATATTGATGATGATGGCTGTTTATTCGTCTGGTTGTTTTATGTTAAGTATGTTATGTGAGTCTGTATTGAAATTACACAATGTTATAGTAAATTTTTTGTTAAATATACCAGTTAGTGTAAATTACACTTGTATATGTAGAGATATGCATTGACAGGGTGTGAATAAGTTTTACGTTTTTGCGTTGCTCTATGTTAGTTACTTTACGTTGCTAAGGTGCTGAAAACTTTGTTAATGTTGACCGTTTATTCCTGTTTAAGATGAGTTAAGTTTTGTCTCTTTGTACATTATTTTTTAGTTCAGGTAATGCTATGTAAGCTTTCTTAATGTGAAAACTTTGTTAACGTCAGCATATATTGTTTGATCTTTGTATAAAGAACTTCAATTTATATGTTATGTTTATCCAAAAATGATTCTCGAAATGTGACTTGAATCAATAGATCAATAGACCACAGATGGTCAGGAGGGAGGTGGGATAGTGGGTAGGTTGGTTGGTTTGATTTAGTGATTTACTGCTTTAGAGTATGTAAAAACGTAATTTGTAAGTTATTAAACATAAAAACAGAATAAGAAAATTCTATTTATTTCACTGTATACTTTATTTATTTATTTTTTATTCCTTGATGTTTCTGAAACATTATTTTCGAAATCTACAGACTCGAAAACATATATAAGGACACCAATATTGTATCATTACACAAATATTTAATAAATCGGCACCGCACCGGAGCCAGCACCGGTGCAGCTGTCAACTCCTACTCCTCCTTCCTCATTCTTCTTCCACCTTCCTCATTCTTCTTCCTTCCTCATCATCATCCTTCTTCACTCCTCCTTTGTTTTTGCACTCTTGCTCTTTTTTTTCAGTCGGTACGCCCCCTAAGGGCCAGAGACCCTACACGGCTATACTAACCATCATAGTTTCGGAATTTACCCGAGCCTCAGATAACCCTTATAAAGACGACCAACATTGTTGTTATACGACTGTTTATTAACTTGGCACCGCAGTGGCTCCAGCACCGGTGCCGGAGCCAACTCCACAGATTCACATATCAAGTATTTCTAGAAATTCAACTCTGAATCCTCTCACCAAATTTCAGCTTTATACGATCAATATTTAATGTTTGAAGGGGGGTGAGGTCCCACTTCGGGGACCCCATGGGGACGTAACATGGTCTACGACGAGGTTACCTCCCCATCTAACACCCCTCCAAATTTTAACCCTATACGATAACCCTAACCCATGTAGATATATATCGGATTGAGAACCAGATGCGAAGAAGCAACCACGGCGGAATCCGAAGTCGGAGTGCGTAAAAAACGATCCCTTACAGGGATCGTTTTTCGACTCAGATTCGATTTCCTTCGGAAATCGAATCTTCGACGTAATAATAATAATAATATGTATGTGTATGCGCACGCGCGCACATATTATCTACCGGACCCTGCGTCGGTGCGATGATGCGGACCCGAAACCGGAGCCGGAGTCGGAATCGCTGCAGGAACCGGAACCGAAGGCGGAGCTGCTGCTGCTGCTACCGCTGTAGAAGACTGGGGGTAAACCACAGACAGACACAAAAAGTCTCCGAAGGAGACTGAATCGGATTCGAACGCCTTGCAAGACGCTGACGGAAGAGGAGACGCTGAAGGTGACGAAGGATACGTAGAAGGGGTTTTAAAACAACTCAAAAGTGTTTCCTTCGGAAACACTTCTTCGACGTAATAATAATAATAATGTGTGTGTGTGTGTGTGCGCGCGCGCGCTCTCGCGCGCTGACGTAATCTTGGCTGCGCCAAGATTACGTCATTACGCTCGATCCCAACTCTCGTTAGGCCTAAACTCATCCACTCGGATCATGCAACAAGGGCGTAAGCGCAATATCGGCGTCCACCCTCGGGGGTGACCCCCCTCTATATACATCCTACAGACTTGAAAATTACACGGATTCGTCCTTATCTCATATATAGATTATATTCCAAGTTTCAGACCTATAACTCTATTCCTTCATATCGAAAAGGCTGGCATCGCTCAAACCGGACCATCACTACTAACAATGGTGGCCCAATTCACCCCATCATCAATTTTTATGGGGGGGGATGAATCGGGCCAAGTTAGGCCCAGCGATTTAACCACTATGCACTGTTTGGAACAAAAATTTAGTTTGCCAGTTTAAAGCTAACATACTCAACTGTATGCACTGAAAAAATATATAATTAAAACCTGTCCATAACTTTTCATTTAAAACAAAGTTTAAAAAAACTCGCATTTTTCAAATGTGAAATTCTATTTAAGGACATTTTATACACTAATTTATTATATATTTTAAAAATATAAAAACTCTCTAGAATTAAAGATAATCTAAATAAAACTTGTAGTACTACCACGATGAGAAAAAAAAATTATTTAGTCACCCCGCCCGACGCTATATAACAGACTGCCGGATATCCGGTATCCGGCTATCCGGCTAATTCACTATCCGATATCCGGCCGGATATCCGGTTAACTTCCAGCCGGATATCCGGTATCCGGCTATCCGGCAAACACTATCCGGCCCATCCCAATATATATATATATATATTTATATATAAATACGTATATATATATATATATATATATATATATATATATATAATATATATATATATATATATATATATATATATTATATATATATATATATATATATATTATATATATTATATATATATATATATATACTATAATATTATATATAGTATACTATAATAACCTATACTATCATATATATAGATTATTATAAAAGGAAATGTAATTGTTGACATTTATAAAACTTCAACTTCATAAATATATTGCTAATGTAAGAAATCTTTTCTCTACCAGATCATTTATAAAAATTAAAAGCTAAGTTGTAAAATTTAAACCTAAAATTTTATGAGTTAGAGAAAAACGTAAGAATTTATTAACTAACCAAATTTAAACCCCCATATGCACTTTTATTATTATTATCAAATATTATACTTAAAATTTTTAGTGTCTAAAAAATTTCGGGGGGGCCATGGCCCCCCTGGGCCCCCCCCCTGTATACGCCACTGTATTATATATATATTATATATATATAATATATATATATATATATATATATATATATATATATATATATATATATATATATATATATATATATAAATATATATATAATATAAAATAATAAAATAAATATAAATATAATATAAAAATAAATATAGAACGACAGGAGGCCTAAAATAGTAGCAAACACAATAAATAGTACAAATATATTACATTAAAAAGTCTTCAGTAAGTTTAAATAAAGAACGTAAGCTTTCGATCCGTGCTGGACCCTCTGTCAGACGTAGTGTGACGAAGACTGAAAAATTATTTAAATTAAAAACTGTGAAAAGGAATGAAAATAGAAAATTGAAATTAAGTATGTTTTGTTAAGATTTTTTTGAAAAAGGGTGTGGTGATCAATAATTTGTTAAGTGTGGGATCTAAAGAGTATTCACCATGTAGTTTGTTATAATTAGAAAGATTTTTTATGCAAAGAGTTTCAATTAATTTACGTTGTAGGGGGTCGAGAACTTGTATAATGGGGGTCATGGCATCGATGTTAATTTTGTGATTAAGTTGTGATCTGTGTAATGTGAGGGCAGAATTCTGTGAATCATGTATGAGATCTTGTTTATGTTGATATTTACGTCTTGTGAAGTCGTTAGTTTCACCAATATAACAAGAGGTGCAATTAGAACAAGGGATTTTGTATACACATTGGGAGATGTTGTTAAAGGTATATGTGGGAGGTTTAAAGATACGTTTCAAAGAAGATGTGTTAGAAGAAGTAAGCCTAAGAGATTCCGGTAAGGATTTTATGATAGTAGTGTGAGAGGTATGTGGGATGGGTAAATAGGAGAAAGAGTTGGGGGTAAGGTATTAGCAGGGTTGTAAAGTTTATTTTTAGCTTTTTTGAGAGAGCAAGTTAAGATGTGTTTTGGGTAGGAAAGTTTACTGAAGGTGGTAAAGATGTAATTATGTTCGGTTTGTAGAAAAGGGGGGGAGCAAATACGTAAAGCTCTGAGGAAAAGAGAAGTAAGGATACCTATTTTTGTGTTAGTTGTGTGTGAGGAGTACCAATGAGTATAAGAGGGATTGGAAGTAGGTTTACGATAGATACTGTATAAGAAAATGGGGCTGTTGTTCCAAGAGAGAAGGGTATCTAGGAAAGGTAGAGTTTTGTTTACAGAAAGTTCCATAGTGAATTTGATATTAGGGTGTATAGAGTTAATGAAATTAAGAATAAGAGTAGGGTTTGTAGTTAAAGGAATGGAAACAAAAATGTCATCAACATAACGAAGCCAAGTAGTGTTAGAGAGAAGGGGGTGATTAAGAATAAAGAAGTGTTCAATCAGTTCCATGAATAAGTTGCTAAGGATGGGGGAGAGGGGAGAACACGTGCTGATACCTATGTTTTGTTTATAATACAGATTGTTAAAATGGAAAAAAATTGTGTTCAAGAGTGAGATAGATAAGTTTTTTTAAGAAAGGAAAAGGGTAAGCTAAGTTGTAAGTATTTTCATTGAAGTATCTTTCTAAGAGGGAAATGGTGAAGGGTACAGGAACAGAGGTGAATAATGAGGTGACATCAAAACTGAGAATATGATTAGTATGAGGTGAGATGTGTCGTGTTCTGAGAATAAAGTCTTCTGTATTTTTAAGATGAGAGGGAGAGATATGACCAAGTAAGGGTTTAAGTTGTTTAGATAACCAAGAAGATAATTTATAGGAAACAGAGTTTATGTTAGAGATGATGGGACGGACAGGGGTATTTGGTTTATGAATCTTTGGAATCCCATAGAATTGTGAAAGACGAGTGAGACTGGATTTTAATTCATTTATGAGGTTAGGGGAGTCTTTAATAATGAGTTTAAGGTGTTGGTTAAACAGAGTGTGGGAGTTGTTAAGAGGATTTTTGTTTAGTAAAGTATAAGTATGATTATCATTGAGTAGAGTATTGCATTTAGAAATGTAGTCGGCTTTGTTTAAGATGACTAAGTTTTGTCCTTTGTCGGATCTAGTGACAACAATATCATTATTATTTACTAGTGATGGGACGATTAATCGGAATCGACATCGGAATCGGAGGAATCGGCTGTTTTTCAGGAATCGGAATCGGAATCGGAATCAACAAAATTGTACCGATTCTTTGACCGATTCTTTGGTATACAATCTGAAAATTTTTATTTGACCTTTATGATATTTCAAGACAATATTTCAAAGTCTGCCATATTGATTTTTAATTTCAGTTCTTCCTTAATTCTATTTAATTAAAGAAAACTGGATTGACCGGCGCATCTTTACGTAGAGCCTAAGATATCATGTTAAGATTTCCAGACTGTCACGGTGAGGCAGTCATTTGGCAATGTTTCGTTAGTCATGTTATGTAATATGTTTTGATAATTATATACCTGTCAGCTCGTAAGTGAGCAGTGATATATTTGCCTTGTAGGTTTGTAGTAATTGGAGCTATTGAATACACATTATGTAATTAATATATTATGAAATTAATATTTTGTTTTACAAGTATGTTATTAAACAATTTGCACGCAGTTTTGAAAGAGTCCAGATTTTAGGCTGATAGGCTATTAACGTTATCGAAAGTTGTTCGTTCTCTCAAAATATCACCCTTGCATACACACACACAGTAATGTCTTATCCAATTTCACTTTAGGCACACATCCTAGGGCCTACGAAATTAAAAATTCAGCAGAAAATGAAAGTTAAAGGAATTAAAATAGACCTTTAATATTTTGTTTAGTCAGTTTTTTTTTATGCAGACTTTTGAACTTTTTGAATAAAAACCTTCAATAATTTCCCGAACTGGAATCTGTTTTAAACTTTTAATATTTCCTTTTTTGTATGTAAATTTGGAAATATATATATATATATATATATATATATATATATATATATATATATATATATATATATATATATATATATATATATATATATATATATATAGTGAGGGGAGGAGTATATATATATAGTGACATATATATATATATATATATATACATGATACATATTATATTACATACATACATATATATACATACATATTCAAGGACTATGAGTGCGGGACTATTCTCACAGCTTAAGTGAGCGTTAAAAAGTTGGATGAAGGAGAGAAGCCCAGAATCTAGAGTGGAATATGTAACCCTTAGAAATAGAGCCGAAGTATTGAAAACGGAGGCTCAGAATGAGCCTTGGGTGCGAATAGGTGAGCAACTGAGACAAGATATGACCACAAATAAAAAACTAATATATAATATGGCAAAAAAATTATAGAAAACAGGACTCGTCAGCAGGACACTTAGTTAAAGATAATGAAGGCATATTGAAAATAGAGCCAGAGAGGTTAATGATAGATAGAGCGAGTATTTTTTCGAATTATACAATCCAAATATAAGGATCGAACGGCGGGGAAGAGCAGAGGATCAACAGGTTGATAGCGCTGTTGAACAACAAACGGGTGCGAAAATTCCAAATAATGAACAGACAATATCAATGGAGGAAGTGGAGACCGCAATAAAGAGTATGAAGAATGGTAAGAGTACAGATATCGACGGATTACCTGTTGAAATTGAAATATTTAAGGGAGGGAAGGAGGTAGTGCTGTGGATGTGGAGATTGCTCAACGGATTTTGGAGAGAGGAAAGGATATCAGAGCAATGGGGGAAGGCAATAATATGCCCAATATTTAAAAAGGGAAACAGAGGTGAGTGTTCCAACTATAGTGGGGTATCTCTTCTGCCTCATGCTTTGAAGATATATGAAAGGATTTTGGAGAGGAGACTTAGAACGAGTGTGGAGAATAAATTGAATGAGGCTCAATATGGTTTTAGACCGGGAAGAGGAACCACCGATTTGATTTTTAGCTTGAAGATGATGATTGAGAAGAGTTGGGAATGGTATAGAGACATCTATGCAGCTTTTATAGACCTAGAGAAATCATTTGCTGCGGGAGAAGTTGTGGGAAACGCTTGGAAATCCGAATTATGAGGTTAATCACAAGTTAATAAGAGAGATTTTTAGTCTCTATGTCACTAGTAAGAGTGCTTTCAGAACAGCGTTTGGCTTAGGAAAATGGTTCCATGTAGAAGCGGGAGTGAGACAGGGAGGAGTGTTGTCTCCTCTGCTGTTTATCATATATATGGATGGGTGTATCCGAGAGGTTGGTTTGAAGGAGGATTCTGGAATTACTTTGGCATTTGCAGATGATATAGCAGTGGTGAAAACTGACAGAGCGACTCTGCAGAGAGCGCTGGATAGGTGGGAAGACATATTGCATAGAGAAGGATTAAAAATAAATAAGGAAAAGACGGAGGAAATGAAGATCTCTAGAGAAAGAGAGGTGCTTGACATCGTGATAGAGGGGGAAAGGTTGAAGGAAGTGGAAAAAATTTAAGTACCTGGGTGTTACTGTAAGCGTGGATTGAGAAATGGCCGGAGAGATTGAGGAGAGAATAAACAGGTTTTCGAGGGGTGTGGGACAGCTGTATGGATTGCTGAAAAGCAGGCATGTACCGAGGGATGTTAAGATTTTGATATATATGACAATACTAAGACCTACTCTCGTATATAGGTCTGAAGCTTGGACCCTTACCACCAGAACAAAAAAAGCAAGATTGTGGCAGCAGAAATGAGAGTGCTGAGACTGATAGCGGGAGTGACGAGAAGGGAGCGAAGAAGAAATTCGGAAATTGGGCGTGAGCTTGGAATAGAGCCCATTGATTGGTTGATAAAGAGACAACAGCTGAGGTGGTATGGCCATGTCCGAAGAATGAATGAGGAGAGATACCCGCGAGATTCTTCTGGCCGGCAATCCAGGGGCTGAAGGAGACCTTGTTGTATATAATTCAAGATGAAGATGGAGGATGGTGTTGCAGCGTCGTGATAGCGAAGCGAGGAAGATCTATTGCCGAAGTGGAGGAGGATGGAATCTACCGAGATAGATCCTCATGGAGGAGCTATGTAGAGGACAGGGTTGTGCCCTAATCTCAGCACTTGGTGAGAAAAGGCGAGAAATATTTACATATATATATATATATATATATATATATATATATATATATATATATATATATATATATATGTTATATATATATATATATATATATATATATATATATATATATATATTCCTTGTAAATCAAAAAGTTTAGCACGGAAATTATTCGACATAGCTAAGAATGAACAATCAAAAACTATTTGCAAATTATGCGAAATCCAAATATCAAGAGGAACCAATAGAGGTGACTTTAAAACAACAAATATGCTTAAACATTTAAATACTAAACATCCAAAAGAATTAAAGGAGGAAGAAGAAAAGGAAATACAAGAAACGAAAAGGAAAAGACTCTTGTGGTAAATATTTCAGAAACTAAAAGGAGTAAAACTGAGTTACAATGTTCTAAGCAACCAACTTTGATTGACACTCTTAACAAAACCAAAATATGGCAGATACATGACTCTAAATCCAAAAAGATTCACAGACTTATTGAAGAAATGATCCCAGTGGATTTGCAACCATTTTCAATAGTTAAAGACATTGTTTCAAAAGAATCGGAATTGGAATCGGAATCGGAATCGGATTCGGCACTGTTGACTGGTATCGGCATCGGAATCGGCATCGGCTGGAAATTTGGAATCGTCCCATCACTATTATTTACCCATCCCACATACCCCTCACACTACTATCATAAAATCCTTACCGGAATCTCTTAGGCTTACTTCTTCTAACACATCTATTTTAATACCTTCCACAAGAGGGGTGAGCAATTATGCTTCGGTTAGAGTGAACTCACTTTTTCGATGAAAACCTATAATGAGTTTCTTTACGATGAAGTTAATTTATTTATATTTTGAACTGTTTATCAAAAATCCTTCTTAACTTCAACAAAGAGCTCTGAAGTAGTTATTAGAAGACAAAATTCCCACATTCTTTTCATTTCCTGTTTTAATGCTTGTGTTTCAAAGAAAATTTTTGAAAAGTACTAACATCATTTCAAAACACTCCAAAAATCAGACATATCCCTGGATGAAGCTTCCACTCTTTTAGAAAGGTGTGTCACCAAACTAAACCAGTTGCGGGGAGAGTTGCAAGCTAGTGGAAGAGGCCCAGGAAATTGCAAGAAGCTGGCAAATTGAGACTTCATTGCCTACTAAACGCAAAAGCAAAGAGACAAGTTGTTGACTTCATTGATCCTTTGCACAATTTCAGGGTAAGGGTTTTTTACAGAGCCATTGATATACTAATAGGCCAAGTGAATCGGAGGTACCAGAGCATGAGGAAGGTGAAACAGATGTTTTGCTTTTTGAGCCTTACAGCCCTTACAGAACAAACAGATAAAGAGCCCATGGAGCTCTGCTGACAAGTTTTACAAAAAATATGAAGCCGACGTGACAAGTTCTTTAGTTACGGAAATTGTCTGCTTCATGTGGCAAGTGAAATAAAGAAAAGAAAAATGACAAAAATAATACAAGTGGCAGAATATTTGTTGATTGAAAATAATATGTTGTCTTGTAGTATTCCAGACGTGTGTACAGCTTTTATAATGTTCTGACACTCCCAGTAACTTCATCATCTGCTGAGAGATTTTTTTCAAAATTAAAACTAATAAAAGTTATTTGAGAAGTACTCATGACGACCACCGTAAGGTTAAGTGAATTGGCTGTACTTAACATAGAGTATATGATCGGGCTCGCGCACTGGACTTGGAGAAATTAGGGCGAACATTTTGTGATGCAAAGAGACGAAGATGATTAATGAGCATTTAGAAGACTATTAATGTCAAAGTTAAAAAGTAATGACAAATGTTGTATTGCTTATTTGTAAATCGTTTGCTTAATTTCACCAATAACAGCAATGCAAAAGCATTTCCAAAATGCGCACTTCTTTACATATACATATAAACCTTTCATTGCAAATGCATTCTGTCTTTGCAATGCTAATGTGATTTTTTTCTTTGATATGAACAAGAAAACTTTTTTTGTCATTCAAGTTCCAAAAACTCTATCCACCCCGTCCATGACTAAAGGGGGCGCACAAACTAAGTCGCGGGGGGGGGCGTAACTGACCTTAGTTACGCCACTGTCCCAATGTGTATACAAAATCCCTTGTTCTAATTGCACCTCTTGTTATATTGGTGAAACTAACGACTTCACAAAACGTAAATATCAACATAAACAGGATCTCATACATGATTCACAGAATTTTGCCCTCACATTAAACAGATCACAACTTAATCACAAAATTAACATCGATGCCATGACCCACATTATACAAGTTCTCGACCCCCTACAACGTAAATTAATTGAAACTCTTTGCATAAAAAATCTTTCTAATTATAACAAACTACATGGTGAATACTCTTTAGATCCCACACTTAACAAATTATTGATCGCCACACCATGGGCGTCGCCAGCTTAAAATTTTATAGAGCTTATATATATATATATATATACATATATATATATATATATATATATATATATATATATATATATATATATATATATATATATATATATATATATATATATATATATATATATATATATATATATATAAGAAAGAAGACATAAAACTAGAAACATTTGTATGGATAAATACATGATTAATATTTAAAAAACAAAATTATTTTATTAAAACAATAGAATATCAAATACATTATGCAATAATGGAAAATTCCCAATATAAGCAAGTGTAAAATTGATATTATTAAAAAAAGTAATTTCCTTTGGGTTCAACGTGCAAATTTATCAACTACGGTTTGAATAAATAATCATAATTATCAAACACAAATTTCTGTACACTCATCATAGCCCCAGCCCATTTAACCTGTCGTCTTCCATAGTACTGCAGCCAAGTCTTGATCCTTCAAGAGTACTGAAAGAGTGTTCTACTGTACTGGTGGCATGGCTGGGTCAGTAGCATCATCAAATCCTTTTTTCGTCGACGGAAAGAAAGGTTCAGCCTCCTTTAAGACTTGGGAGACAACAAGATCTTTGAGTTTTTCACTACTTAGTTTTTTGTCCTTCCAAATTTTGTACCATGGTTCTTCTAGCCTTCTTCTATGCCTTCTATGGTAAAAACTATAAAATGAAGCTATATTTTCTAACTCATCGATTGTTTTGAGTATCATGTGGAAAGGATGTAGATATGTCAATGCATAAGCAGGTGTATTTTCAGTAGAAAACCGTAATTTCAAAGAAGAGGTTATAGAATCTATATACGAGTTATTAAGTATCTCTCCAGAACTCCGTGACGGTTGCCGGGATGGTTGTTGCGGTGCTAAGCTGCCTACCAAAAAAATCCGTGGTATATTCTGATCAAGTCCCAGTTGCTCGGCGATTTGATTAGCTTCTTTTAACACTTCATCGGTGATTTTTTTCTTCATCTTTCCGATGGCTTCTAACCATTTCCACAATATGTTGAATGTGCTGCGAGGTTTTGATGATATCCAAGGTCTTGGATTGGAGAGCATTTACAACTGGCTCTAACATCGCAGAGTACTCCGCTATCAGTATCATAGCCATGATGAATGACGACTTACATACCGCTAAATGAAACTGAAAAGCACCTTTTATTGTGGCGGTATTTCCTTCAATGGAAAGGATTTCTAATGCTTGAATCCTTCGTACAAAGTGCTCCTTAAACACTCTGATGCACAATGTGTTGTTCAGACCATCTGGTCTGGCATAGGCTTGGGATATTTGGAATTAATTTTCTTCTCAAGACTGACTCGCGAAAAATCAGAATAATGCCCTTTATAGTTCCCACAATAAAGCGGATTTCTGGTACTGTGTTCAAATCATTCACTATTAGATTTTGTTTGTGTGAAGAGCAATGAAAGAACAATGCTTTTTTATACTTTTTCGCAATATCGTTTGGACACCTCCTTCTTTGCCATATATCGTAGAACAGACATCGAAACCCAAGCCCACGCATTTCTTGGGATCCAGTTCTTCGGTCATGATAAAATCGTCAATGGCTTTCGCAATGGTTTTTGCGTCAAGCGCTTTCAGTTCTATAAGGCCAATAAATTCCTTTTTGACTTTAACGGACTCTTTGTCGAAATAGCGCAACCCTATGGATAATTGTTCCTTTTCAGAAATATCAGAGGTTTCATCTGCTAGTAAGCCATACGCGCACGCTTCCTTTACCTTATTAACGATGCTTTCCTTTATAGCAGTACCACATAGAGAAATGATCTCATTCTGAATCTGAACTGATTGGTATGTGGCATTTTTCTTCCCCTTTTCAAAATGGTTTTTCAATGACTGATCTCCGGCATCTATTCGTAAGCGGCACAAATCTTGCAACACTCCTCATCATTATGCTTACCCCGAAGCGGTAAATCGCGCGTACCAAAAAATGTCACACATGAAATTATTGAGGATAATATTTTTTTTATTTTCTTCTCTGATTTTCTTAGAATGCTGGTTAATTTGGATGTCTACCGGCACGTCCTGTAGGAATAATCTTGCAGCTTCAACAACAGTTTTATGACACTTTGTGTAAGTATGTCCCTTACAAACCGCATGAACATCCTTATATTTAGTGAAAGGTCTTATTATTAAAGAGCCTAGACCCCTCTGACCGAGCTTTAATTTGGTGGAAATAAAAAAAATAAAAAACTTGCAAAATGCCCCTTAGCGCCTGGAGTATGTCAGCCAAGGTGAATATGTCTCCAACCATTCATAATTGAATTTCCTTTTTAAGTGGGTAGCATCTTCCAAAAAATTATAGGTTTTAGGTGGAACCCAACACTCTTTCAGTAACTGTTTCTTTTCAGTCGAAATCATGGATGAATGTCCAACGTATCTACCAATGTCATTTTCGTGACTGTCTTCTACTGAAACGCTAGCTCCGAAATCTGGACCCATATCTTGACTCGTCGAGGTGCTGGGTGTGGGTTCTTCCTCATGCGAAATATGTGCGAAGTAGGAGGGATTGCCTCTGGTGTAAGTTGATTTATTACATTCTCTCATTTTCACCGCTACCATTTCCATTTGCCTGAGTTCTTCCTTTCAAATTTACTGCAAAACAATATATATGTTATTTATACATATATATATATATATATATATATATATATATATATATATATATATATATATATATATTTACATAAATACAAATACATACATATATATGACATACATACATACATGAGTGAAAAAATACCCTACGTAGTCCTAATATGCATACTACATATGAAAAAGAAAAGAGGAGGAGCATATATATATATATATATATATATATATATATATATATGAGAGAAGAGAGAGAGAGAGGAGAGAGAGAGAGAGAGAGAGAGAAAGAGGAAAGAAAGAAAGAGAGAGAGAGAGAGAGAGGACAGGAGAGGAATGATGGAAGGTGGGTGAGCTATTGACCACCACGAACCCGTTCTAGGGAAAACAAAATTAAATTATCCAATTATTAAATTTAAATCTTACATAACTCAGTAATTTTTTATTTTTAATTTTAGTATATAAATAAATTCATCTGAACGAGGTTCCAGCACTTAGGAACGAAAGCTTATGAATGCATTTAAATAGCTTATAAATGCAATAATGTTTATTAATTTTAACCTTTAGAATCTATTTGATTCCTTCATATTTCTTCAACAAGGCCCTCCTACTTATAAAAATTTGTACCAGCGATCATTGCTTAAACTCCATATAAATATGAATAGGCCTGATATCAACCTTGGACTACTAGATTACAACCTACGTAAAAAATTTCTTAAATACCGTGACCACATGGCTTTAGCACATATTAAGAAGGAACAACTAAGATTTGTAAAAAATTGCCTCCAAAATTTAGTCATACCAAAAACTTTCATTCCAAATTCTATCTTTTCAAGAACTTCTGAACCATTCCCAGAAATCTATAGACAGATTCTAATTACTAAGATAAATAATATTAAACAGGAAATAAAACAAGCCTTTAGAATTTGCTTTATTGACTTTAAGAACTTCCAACACCATTAGTATCTTCAATTTCCTGACTCCCTGGATCATTTCTCTAAACTTCTGGATTATGCGCATAATAAGAAGGATCTTCAGGTTAATATTAAAAGAAGAAATCTTAAAAAAAAGTTTGATAAAATATTTTATAACAGTGATTGGACTAAATTTTCAAAACCGGATAAAATCATTAATAAATCGAATTATATAATTAATAGAGACCAGAAGATTCTACTTGGCTACGGTTTATCGTTTTCTCTACAGAAAGAAGATCCTCTCACCAAATTTTTCATTGATTTTGAACATTGGAAGTCTAAGGACACTAATCAAAATTTTAATCATGATTTTTTAAAGGGATTATTAGTTAATAACATTCTCATGTCTAACACTAAAAAATCACCTCTGAAATTTCACCTCGCTTTAAAATCACTTACCAATAATAGAGATATCATTGTTACACGCTCAGACAAAGGCAATAACATTGTTATTCTCAACACCACTGATTACATCACAAAATGTAGCAACCTTCTTTCTGATAACAACACTTACTCCCCCCTTACTAAAAATCCCCTTAAAAACTCACAAATTTCCTTTAACCGCAACCTAAAATCCATCCTTTCTGATTTTCCCACACTCCACAACGATCTTAAATCATAACTTCCCAGAATCTCTAAATTTTATGGTCTCCCTAAAACACATAAACCTAATCTTCCTCTTAGACCCATCATTTCCAACATTGACTCCACAACTTACAACCTTTCTAAATGGCTGTCCCTTCAACTAAAACCCCTTATTAACAACATTTCTAATTCACACTTATCCAACATTGAAGATTTCATTAACAAATCCAAAAATATTAACCCTCTTACTCACCATCTCCTTAGTTTTGATGTCGTTTCACTCTTCACATCTGTCCCTGTTCCCTTGACCCTCACTCTTCTTGA
>JABUQX010120152.1:0-15000 GCA_015478945.1 Trachelipus rathkii | reverse complement strand
ATAATAATAATAATAATAATAGAAAAATAATAATAATGCAAATAATTATAATAAAAATAAATATAATAATATATAATTGTGATAAGTTTAATTTCAATCTCAAAATATGCCCAAATATTTCAAATAAAAATGAAGAAAACAAAAAAAATGAAACAAAAGTATATATATATATATATATATATATATATATATATATATATATATATATATATATATATATATATATATATATATATATATATATATATATAATATATATATATATATATATATATATATATATATATATAAATGATTAAATGCTAAGATTGCTATTACATAATGGACAACAAAATATAAAAAAATATAAAAAATAAATATGTAGAAAATTCTAAATATATATAAAAGAAATAAAACATTTGCCTAACTAATATTAATTATATGTTTTAAAAGTTATTTTAACATATTTTAAAATATTAAATTATTCATAAGTCTAAGGTCTTTAAATTTAACTTTTCATTATCTCTTGAATAATAAATAATACCAAAAAAAAGTGTTAAATAAATAATTTAAAAAAATATAAAATATTTAAAAAAATAATATTGAATATAAATTGATTTGAAATCACATCTTACCGTAATTAATATTTTCGTTAGATGTTGATTGTAAATTAACAACAGGTATAAATACAGTTGACGAAGTACTGTCATCAAATCCCATTGGGATGGCACATGTATTTAAAAACTTGTAAATCATTTTAAAGTTCTTTAAGCACAATATTGTCTAATATTTGGAATATAAGTCACACGTGAAAGCGAGTTAATTATGAAGGTGTTTTACACCACCACGTCCTTCCTCCTTCGCGTCCAGGCGGAGACTAAATGTGCGAAACATAAACGGATTCTCTGGAGTCTGAATTCCAGCCGAACCTTATGCGAAACAAGACCATAATGACTGTATAACAGGTTGTATCTGTTGAATTCTCTGACTCTTATGTTCATTGTTAGCGGTTGCCAGATGTTGCTTTCCAAAATAAAACTTATATTACAAATATAATATCATACTGAAATAAAATATATATATATATATATATATATCTATTATATATATATATATATAAAATTCTTATAGATCTGAATCAAATTAAAATATATTTTATCCAAAATATATAAAAATATCTTTAATAATTACATTTTAAAAAGTGGGTAACTGGTAACTAATACAAAAGCGTGGCTTAGGCAGACTAATCTGGTGCTCACCCAATTAATATGGGCAAAATTCAGTCTTCGGGAACAAGCGGGATTCAAACAATAGGAAATATAATACAAAGAGCTCAATGAGTCATCTCTTCGCCAGTTTTGTGCAACTTAAAATTGATTAATCTGTTCAGAATTTATTTTCCATTTTCGTTATATGATTTTACTTTTATTTTTATTTTGCTTTTTCCCCTATTATTATTATTATTATTATTATTATTATTATTATTATTATTATTATTATTATTATTATTATTATTATTATTATTATTATTATTTAATTATTATTATTTATTATATTATTATATCTATTATGTTTTTATTTATTATTATAATTATATATTTATTAATAATATATAAATTATAATTATAATTGACAGATATTTTTTTTTATTTATTATATGTATAATATTATGATTATTATTTATATTTATATATCTATATATATTATTAATTATTGTTATTAGTTATTATATTGTTATTGTTATTATGATTGTTCTACTTCTTACAATATTATTATTATCAGTAATTAAATAGTATATTAGTTTTATCATTCTTTAATCATTGTTGTAGCAAAAAAATTCGTTCTAACTTATTAATTATTAGTTATACCTATTTGAACATTATTTACTATCTTATTATTTATTAATATCTATTATTTTTTACATTTATCAAATATTGATTTTGTTTAAAATAAATAATCTGTATTTATTGTAATATTTATTTATTATTTATTATATTTTTTATTTTTATTTTGAAGTACTCTCTTTATATGTTATTTAATTTTTATAACGTGTTATTTGTGTTTTTTTTTTATTGTATTTAAATCCTAAAAACATTTCACTCCAAATATTTAATTTAATGTTTATAAATTTATTTTTTTAGAAATTTTCCTTATATGATTTTTTTACAAGTCTATTTTATTTATTTTTATTTTTTAATTTTGGTTATTTTTATTGCTTTAATGGTTGCATAATATATTTTATTGCTATTATTATTTTATTTTGATTTTTATTTGTTTAATTTTTTTATGTTTTATTTCTATTTTATTATTATTTAATATTGGTTAGTTTTTGATCTGCATTAATATATGTGTATATTAATATGGGAATTATTATTATTATTATTCCGAAATTATGTATAAAATAAATGCATTATTATTATATTCATGATATAATTGATTATCTACTTTGATTCTGACTTATTAATACTCACTAGCTCGATTATGTATTATCATATTATTATTGAAAGTGGGATTATTATTGGAAGATTATTGTATTTTGTTATTATAAGAATTTTAATTATTATATTTATTATTATTATTATTATTATTATTATTATTATTATTATTCTATTATTATTATTATTATTGGGGCAAACGCCAATGTTATTATTATTATTATTATTATTATTGTTGCTCACTTGATGATAGTTGAGTTAATAGTATTATGTAGTTATTATTTATTACCGGTTACTGCGTATTATCCACTTGTTATTTATTATTACTCTAGTCTATTATTATTTTATTATTATATTATTATTATTATGATTAGTTATATTATTATTATTATTATTTATTATTATTATTGTTGCTATTGGCGAAGTATGCTTTTCAGTAAGTAGTGATTATTTATATCTCACTCTATTATCATTATTATTATTCATTATTATTATTATTATTTATTATTATTATTATATTATTATTATTATTATTATTATTATTATTAATCATTATTATATTATTAATTTGTAATGCTATTAACATTTTTGTTAATAGTATTATTTATATTTAATAATTAATTCATGTTTCTACTGTATCTATTTATCATCTATAAATTATTATGATTCATTATTAATTATATTATTTTATTATTATTTATTATTACTTGATGGTATTATTACTCGATATTAAGGATTATTACTTGTATTATTGATTAATTACGATTATGGTGAGAAAATACTTCACTACCCAAATTATGTATCTATTTATATTATTAGTTCTCACTCTGGAATGTATTATCTCATGTAATTATTCAGTGTACTCAATTTTAGATATATTAGCTTATGTGAGGTTCATACTCGTACTCTATTACTCATGGGTCTCTATCAACCATATTATAAATTATATATTAATTAGTTGTTTTATATTATTAAAATGGCAGTTGATTATTATTCATTATTAATTCATTCCACTTCATTCACTTATGTAAGGTATTATCTGATATATTTAACTATCTATATATATGATTAATGGGATTATTATGTACTGGAAATATAGGTAGGTATTATGGTATGATTAATGTATTATTATTATTATGATTACCTAACTTTACAATACATTATCAATGTATCGATTTCACTCTAACTATAAAATTACATATTTTTATTATTTTATTATTTTGTTATTTTTGTTATTTGTGGTATTTTCTGCTATTCACTTGTTTCGTTGTTGTTATATGCTTGTTGTGGCTCGTTCGTTAACTGGCTCTGGTTTGATTATATGAAACGCCCCATGAGAATAGTTGCCATCGAATAGCTCAACTGCCAAGTATAACCGTATGTAATCACTCTCTAGGTTTTTTGGATTAATTTCGGGTCATCAATATCACTCTATCATCAACATATCATATCTTTGATTTTATTATTATTGATTTATAATTATTATTATTGACTCTCCATTAATTGTATTATTATTATATTATTATTATTATTATATATTATTATTGTTATTATTTATTATTATTATTATTAGTATTAGTATCAGTTGTTATTTATTAGTTATTAGTATTATTATTGATTTATTAGTATTATTATTTAGATTATTATTTAGTATTATTATTATTATTATATTTTTATTATTATTATTAGTTCACTCACGCTCAGATTTATATGATTATTAGCATGGTATTATTATTATTATTATGTATTATTATTATATTATTATTATTCAGATTTATACTCTCCTCATTCATTATTATTTACTCACTCATAATACGATTATGTATTATTCACTCTATATGATTATTCTTAATATCATTAATTAATTATTGGATATATATTATCCATTATAATACTATATTTGTCCATTAGTTATTATTATTATTGCTGTTGTGTTGTATGCTTCGTGTTTGTTGTTTCTTGTTGTTGTTTTCTTTGTTGTGTTGATATAGTGTTGCTGTTGTCTTCGGCTGTATTGCTGCTGAGTTAATGTTTTTGCTGTTAGATCATAGCTAGCAGTTGAGCTATATACAATATATATTTATACATCATCACTTAAGCCTTTATCCAATTTGAAAGACGACTCAATCAACAGCAAATAAATGATACCTGGAGGACCAGCTTTGAAAGCAACAAACCTTCTTATCTCTCTCCTGTATTAGTAAAGAAAAACATAGTCGTTTTTCAAGGGCTCATAACTCAACTCTTCATCTATCTTACTTGACATAATCCTACACACAACCATGGTGCATCTTCAAAAACGAACAACTCAAATCTCACCCTGTCACTAATATTGTCATTTTCATACTTGTAATCTGTTTTGAAAGAGTCACATTCTTTCTCTCAATTAAAAATGTTTTACTAGGATTGGTGGATGTTCTTTTGTAGAGCATATTTGCTCCACTCAGTTGCTTGCCCTGTTTAGGGGTATCGCTCATTCTTGTATGAGGAAAGCGGCACACACTTAAGATGGCTTCGTACACAGTTTTTGAAAAGATAGAGATTCTAAGGCTTTTATTTTCATCGTCTTTCAATCTCTCTGACTTTCTCCCATCTCTCTTTCCAGCTTTCGAACTGTTGCATTATTCTACTTATACTATTGTAATTACAGGTATCAGTGCTCTTGCTAACTCTCTAAACGCAAATCTAGTGTGACACGTCTATCCACACAGTTTTTATTTTCTCCGTCCAGCCCTCTGATCTCAGGTTTTGCCATTATGCTCAGTGATTCATGTTCTTGGTTGCTAAGGTCTTGAACACTCTTATTTCTGCTAATTTAACATTTTCTTTGCCTAACACGCTTTCAAACGTCATGTTTCATGACATATTGACCTTTAATTTGACCTTCAAATTGGTCCTTTTCAACTCTGGTAGGTTTCATGTAAATCTCTTTTGGAGGAGGAGTAAATAAAGGCAATTCTTGGATACCACACCACCAGTCATCTCCGAGGGTATACGAATGCTCACCATCAGAATCTCTTAAATGTTGGGAGAAATCAAGGAAAGAAAATTCATTGCCTTTTTGGGAAACCTTATATTTGAACCTCATTCAAGAAACCAGTTTGGCAGTTAAGTGCATTAATTCCTACCAGCCAAAGTTTCTGACCACTTTCATCTAACATAAGTAAATGAAATGATGGACCTAATTTGATGACACATTGTGAATTGATCAAGCAACGCCTCAATTGCGAATAGTTGCACTATTGCATCTTTAATGAAAGACGGCTTTATCAGATGTATACGAACTGGTAATCTATCAAATATTTTCAATAGAAAACTTTCCTCTGACACTCATGTAGGAAAATCCTTCTTACGCAACAGAGTAGTAACTAAATCTTCAGTCCGTTATGTAGCAGTATACGTGACGATGTAGAGTGCATATCCCTTCAATAACATCTTTCCTATCATATCATTATTTATTTATCTTTTAAGAAAAATTTATCAATTCAAAAGCTATATTTAAAAGTTTAACGATTAGCAATGTTGTTTTCATTTTGGACGGTTGAATAGAAGAATCTTGAGCGTATTGTTAAATACAGAGACTTTTCGCAAAGTAGATATATACTATGCCCAATACCACTCTACATACTTGTGCTAGAGTACATATCGTTATTTCATTAAGATTGGGCGGCACACACACCTATCTCTTCGATTATTCACGACGTTGGTGAAGAGCCCAATCTTCCATCCGCATCCCACAGTAATGCATCCTTCCATGCACTAATAATTTTATTATTATAATTATAATATTATTTATATATATTAATATAATATATATATATATATATATATATAATATTATATATATAATATATATAAATACTAAGGCTAAATTCATTGAATTTTATGTACTTTCAACATTTGCTGTAAGTATATTGTTTTTAATACATAAATAATTATAATAATTAGGTCTTTTAGAGACAATTGTCTCTAATGTGTAACTAGGGGTAGTAGTTAGGAGGTAGAGTTTATGGAGGATGGAAAGTTGAAGATTGAGACGCTCACTCACGCCGAGGTGGAAGGGGGTTCAACATATATCCTGGAGGTAAAGAGTTGTCATATAAAGAGAATCAATTATGAAGATTTTATTTATTTAGGTTGTATGAACTATATATTACATTATTAGTAGATTTAGAGAATTCTTTCAATGTATAATTTATTAGGTTTATGAATGGGTTGAGAGAGATTCACCATAGAATATGCACGAGATTAAAGTTGAAGTATATTCAAACACTATAAAGTATTCACACTTTTATTTTATAATTGAGTGGGGTACTTGGTTGGTTATAATATAGATAAGTTTAAGTTACACCTTACTTTATAATGCTGCACATTATAGTTTTATTATTTAGAAGCGTAGGCTATCATAAGTATCTGCCTAAGTGTCCAAGAGCGGACAGACATCATGTAATAGAGAAGGTATGGGATAGTAGAGTGTGTTTCCTACGAACCCAGGTCACATTAAATTGGAAGATAAAGGGAAGGAAGGTGTTTCAACTTCCATTCGGATACAGAGCGTCGTAGAGCTCTGATTAATTCGAGAATATGCCTTATGGGTTGATTCGACGTGCTCTGTTCCTATAGGGCTTCCTCAATATTTTCGAGCGCATCACATGGATAATTGGATCAATAGAATATTTCGAACTTTACCTAAAGCACGGATTGATGTTTAGTTCCAGTAAATAAACGTCAATCACAATTAGACTTGCAGTGATATTGGGAGATTCAATTTAATATATGAGAAGATTATGCGGTGCACCCAGCAGTAACGAAAACTTGGCTTCATGGAGTGTGCAGCTACTTTAGCGATTCGTAATCTTTGACCTCAAGCGAGCGCCTGATAGTGGCAAGCAAGCTGGGTCGTGTGAGAAACATTTGTTATTTCGGATGGTACTGGCATTATACATTGACCTTTTTCCCCTTACTCTCATCTTTCCAATACTCCGAGCTCAAGTCGCCCAGGAGATCACTTGAAAGATGAATCGGGTTTGTCTCACACCATCAACCCCCATGGTATAATATATCGCTGGAAGCACCATATTATACACACACTGTCTCCAATCTTTCTTTGCGAAGAATTGATGATCAGCTCGCTCGAACTCACTCTTGAAAAATTCCGGGTAAAGACTGGTTTCGATAACTGGGAGGGAGATTCCAGAGACAGCCCTACAGATTTGGCTTTATCTTTTTTTCGTCAAAGATACTCCGATCTTTATGACACTTTTGGAGAGATGAGGAGATTTGGGGTCGGATGGTACCTTGAATTTACAAAAAATTTGAGCTTGGGATTGTTTGGAGTAACAATCTGTTGAAGCCATAAGTGAGCATTTTGCTTAGAGTCTCTAGAGGAAGATTATGGCAAGGTCTCTCCTGAGTTTGCCATTTTTTACGTCCTGAGGTAACTTGTGTTTGTTGCATATTAAAATAATTCAGACACAAGGTTTCATAAGCTATTCAATCTTGTAATACTCTAACATAGAATAACATTACTATCTTGCTCTGACGGCTTGGAGACTAATATCCTTTCTGTGTGTTTGAATATTTTAAGATATTAAACAACCCCATTCTTTTTCACGAAGAAATTTGCAGTTCCTAGTGAAGTTCCCGAAAACTCTTAAAGGACCGACAGAGACATGACTTCCTCATCGCACTCGTTACAGGTTTCCGCTTTGTATGTATAACCTATTCGTAGGAATGGGGGCCACTGTGTGCCACTTGAGGACATGAAAATTTTTCCTTACCACAACTCCTTTTCTTAAAATAGGAACAAAAGCAGGCCATTTATCTTATCTCCGTCAAAGGCCATCAACACCCTATCCCGGAGTACCAGCTCTCAACAAACCAGCAGTGAAACTAAGGCTGGGGTCATCCAGGTAAAATGAAAACATTGTCATGCCAAGACACAAGTCCACATTTCCTACGAAAATATGGGTTCACCAAACTTATGCAAGAGAAGGGTCTCTTTGTCCCTTAATTCGCCTCCCACTATTACTCAATCCCTGAGATCAGCTATATGTTGGAGAGTCACACATATAGAAAAAGAGTCTATATACACACGATTAAATACAGGGAAGCATCCGATTTTTAAACAAAAACACAGTAACCTCAGACCGTAAAAAATGCAACTCAGGAGGAGACCTTTGCCATAAATCGTCTCTAGAGATGGCGGGAAAACAATGGCTTCAACAGACGTGACTGCAAACATCACAGGTCTAGTTAAAACCCACCAATCAACCTCTAATACGGTCTGACAAGATAATGAGGCGCGAGAGTCTCCTATATATCCGTCTTCTCTCGCTCACACTGAATTCCTATATTCACACTCCCAACAGATGAATGGAATAAGCTCCCAAATGGAGCTTGATTTGACTCCTTCATTTCCTCATGCTTTCCTGCACTTACGAGAAAAGTAAATGGAAAAACTGCCAACCGTACGCAGCAAACCCTCTAAGCGTCTGGTCTGTTGGAGCATGAAGAAAGACCCAGAAGTCCCCATTCCTCCAATTCAAATTGTCAAATCTTCCCACACTACACAGATGAATTATAGCAAAATTCTCATATCAAACATGCATCCATTGGAATCCTTATTGGAACCCAAACCGCAACCCCAACACATTCTCAAGACAATACCCTTCCGGTGACACATTCCTTCCCATTTCCATGGAAACCACTCATATATCCCTCCCACATTTCTGAATCCGCTTTTAGCAGATACTGATACCGCTCTTCAGTTAATAACATGAGCATAATGGTCTTTCTATTAACCAACCAAGCCAATCAAAGTTGGACTTAGTTGAACTCAACTTATCTCCATTCATGTGAAGTTCCACATCAACAATACTATCTGAAAACTCTTCCAAACGAGGTCATACAACCTAAAAAAATCTCTGTTTGCGACTACTCTTTACCTCCAGATATGTTGCCCCTCCCGCCGAGAATCACGTCTCAGCCTTTCTTCTTCATCTGACTCCACCTCCAACACTACCCCTAATCACATAGAGACAATCCTTTAAACAGTACATACAATTATAATATTTATAACAACTCAGCATGGCCGCTTTTCTTCAATGAATTGCCGTGGCCCCCACTCTAATTTCGAAGAACTTTGTTCAACTATAAACATATTGTAAACCAACATGTATATGTTGGCAAGAACTTCGACTATTCATCGCGACTTCTTCAACCGTCAAATGTTAAATCACCCGCAACTCTATAGAAAGAGTGGCAATGATATAGGTGCAGGAATACTCATTCAACAATCTGCCCCTATTCTCCAGTCCCTCTCCAAACTAAACTTCATGAGTGCATCAACGATTCACTTGTCACTTGACCTTACTATCTGCTCATCTACCTGCTCCGAGTAGTGAATTTACTAAGGTCGACTTAACTGATCTTTTTAACTCTCCCTACTCCGATTGTTATACTAGGACTTCAACCTCCGCCACTACTTATGGGTGACTCTGTCAATTCGAAGTCCAAGATCTTAATAGCTCTCCTAACCCCCTTTTTCCCGGATGCCTTAACACAGGACTCCCTACATATAACGTTTAGATACACACACTTCTTTGTATTGATATTCCTTTTGCACCCATTTCTCTATTGGAATCGCTTTACCTGTCACCGCTATTATTTATTCGGCAGTGATCATTCCCATAGCTTTAATGAGCTTGTCCGGTCATGCAAAACGTAACTCAGCTGGGTTATGAATCGAGCGGAGTGAGTTCCTTTTGATCAGGCCACATCTATCTCACTTAATCCCTCAATCAATATGGTTTCCGAACTGTTGAGTGACTGCTTTTCGCTTCTTCCCAGCAAGTCGTTCCTCTCGGCAGCAGAGCTTGCATCCCGCAATCTCCCAGGCAAGCGGAACGTCAACCCTTGGTGGTCCAAAGTGCCCGCAAGCCACCGAGAGAAAAAGAACTCTACAGGCAATACAAAAGGACCGTACTAAAATAACATGATTATTTTTAAAGCAGCCGCAACGAGATCTCGGTGAATTAATCACAAACACAAAAACAATTTTTTCGAACTACATTTCGACTGTTAAACTCCACAACTCCCTTCCCTTTAGTGTGGAAAGTTAACAGAAAATACTCGTCGCTCCAACAACTGCTCACCGCCACAGTCCTCCGTTATGGGCCTGATTTAACCGACACGATCTCCGCTCCTGCTGTTATAGCGGATGCGTTAGGTTATAGTTCGCTAGCCATTCGAGTTCTTTCTCTATCCTGACAGCCTTTCAAACTAAGAACTGACACAGCACTGCCAGACTCATACCTATAACGTCTTTTACACTTGCAGAGGCAGCAGATACTGCATTGGCGCATAGCAAGCTGTGCTCTTGGTCCAACATGATTTAGTACATTATTCTCCGTCATATTCACACATCCTTCGGCATCAGCATTTTTCTGGATCTATATAACAGAATCTGGATCGGAATCTTTTTTTCCATCTATTTGGACTTTAAGCTTTTGTTATTCCTATCCCAAACCTGCAAATGATCCGAAGTTGGCGAAATTAATGACTTGTCGTGACCTGTCATTCTTGTAAAATTAATGGAGAAAATGGTTATGGGCCACCCTCTCCCTTTTCTGGAGAGCCCGTCAAGCTTTTCAAACTCCAATTTGGTTTCCACAACAAATCTGTTCGACGCGACCCCTTTGTTAAACTAGACAATGACATCCGAAAAGCTAAACTGGTGGATGGTTCTTGGAGTCTTTTGTGATTATGTTGAAAAAGCTTACGACACAACGTGGAGACTGGGATCTCCTTAAACTCCATTCGCTCGTTTCCTCGGACTCCCATTCTTTATCAAATGCCTTCTGTCAAACAATCCATTCGGTTCGGTGCTCTTCTTATCTATTCACGCATATTTTTTTGAGATTTCTTATTTCTTTACTCTGGTAAGGCGTTCCGCAGGTAAGTATTCTAAAGTGCACTCTAGTTCTCTAGGATTTTAATGATACGTTACTTCTATCCCAGCAATGTCATTTTTCTCTCTACTGTCGATGACCTTACGCGTATATATTCCGTGCAGGCTACTTTTCACGACCGCAATTTCAAATACTATTGAGAATATATTACAATGGGGTAACTCCCATGGCTTCCATTTCTCCACCAAAACCTCAGCAGTTTCCTTTTAAAAAAAAAAGAATCGAAGAGCTTGCCACCTTCCTCCAAGCGAATCTCTAACCTTATATGGTTCGCCCATGTCCTGTTACTTCACAGGTCAAATTCTAGAACTCACTCTAGATGACCACTTAACATATGGCCCATCAACAACTGAAAACAACTTGTCATCGCGCGCTTTACCTATTACGTCATCTCGCCTCAAATTTTGGGGTGCTCGATTGGCAAGTCTCTTTACGCTCTACAACGCCCCTATCCGATCGAAACGGACTATGGCTGTGCAGTATACGGTAATACCTCCACAACCACTACTGGACTGTTAGATCCCATCCAAAGCCACGCGATTCGCAATCTCACTGGAGTCTTCGATAGTCCCCTACGGGTGAGCCCTGAAGTTTGAAGCCAATGCGATTGCCACTCTCTCTACGAAGAGAATTACATCATGTGCACATTATCTCTTCGTTTTTCGAAACCCAATACGTCTCTCTGACACCTCGATTCTGGCAGAGATACCTATGAATCCTAATACTTGGCCATTTGCAAAACTGGTTCAAAACATTATTAATTTTCCTAACATCCCTTTGCAAAAGGTGCTGCCTTTCTCTTACGACGAGGGTACACACTTGGCTATTCCCCGTCCTACCATTGCCTGGCTCTCTCTCCAAATCTTGCCATCCTGCTGCTGCGCTGCATTTTTAAACATCATTCCTGCTCAGTTCTCGCAGTTCCACGATGATACTCAGTATTTACTGACTGCCATCCTCCTCCTTGGCTAAAAATCAGGGACAGTGTGGGTGCATCTGCACTGTCGTTTCCTGACCGCACCTCTCCGCATACCCTCCCTCCAACTCATCTCCAATTTTTTACGGCAAGATATTATTGGCTTATAATGATTCCGTTTCTGAATTCTAATCCTTAACCAAGATCACTCTATGTCATTTATTCAACTCGCGCTACAAAGCGCTTAAAACCCTTTATTCCAAAAACCAAATGGTATCCGCTGTACAACAATTTCTTCGGCTTTCTGCCATCCGCAAACAAATTATTTTTATGCTCGACCCCTTCTCATGTAAGGGCAACTGGCAATGAAATCACTGACAAGAGGCCAAAATTATCACCTTCCTCTTTCCGGAGCTGTTCTAGTACCCTCCCGGATGCCATTCGACAAGGCTCCCTCAATCAACCGATTACTAATCAGCTACATCTCCCGACAAGCTTTCGATCTCGTTTGCAAGAGTGCTGGCGAGTGATCAGCGGGGCGAAATCAGAAACATAAAGCCGAATAAAGAAAACGCTTACACTAGGTGATACTTGCACGTCCTCCGTACTGGCCCAGCACTATATACTCCACAGTCACCATATGTCACGGACCCCTCTCCCATTTGCAAATTTGCCGCTCGCCACACCTTCAATCTAGCCATATCTTCATCGATGTTCCCATCTGATCCACCCTATTCGTTGTCGTCTTTTCCTACGTTTACAGTCATAACACCTCTAAAAGATCTATCCCATAGGCTTAATCTGAATATTCCACTTTAGCAGTAACCTATTTTTTTGTATCTTCAAGAAGTGAATATTCTTTGCAACATTTGATTTTGTTTAATCTTAGTACTATTTATAATACAAGGGTAAATTTATTTTAGTTTTATTTGTTTTGACTGACTGAATATTCACTTTAAATTCAAAGTATTTGACATTTGAAGCGATAATATGACAGGGACTCTCCATGGTGGCTGATTTGCCCAGTTGGCCACTTCTCTGTGAGCCAGGATGGGTCCTCACTGGACTCAAAATATATATACTAATATATATTAAGTTAATTTTATTTACTTACTATATATATATATAGCTAATGATAATATATATAGTATATAGTATATAGTAAATATATATATACTAATATTATATATACTAATATAATACTATATTACTAATGCTAACAATCCGAAATGATGAAAAGTTTGAAATGAGGTTTAAAGAATGAAAATCTTACAAAAAAAAATCGAGGACTACGGAAAAAGATGACGATCTAAAAAGATTAAATTTATAAAAGTAAATTTAATTACTGACCGATTTTTCTTTTTCATTTTCTTTGTAGCTTATCCTGTTTAAAAAAATAATTTATTATTTTCCCACCAACATATTTGTATGGGGAGATTCCGACTATGGTTGGCAAATATTCGTGTCTCATGCATTTCCGATAGTTTTTTAATATTTTTAAAGTCATATCAAATCTTTCATACAAGTTCATAATTCACGCCGGCTTAGTTATTTTTAATAGGCATATATATATATATATATATATAATGATATAATATATATATATATATTATATAATATATATTATAATATATATAATACTATATATATATAATATATATTATATATATATATAAATATATATTATATTATATTGTTGTGGTGTGTGTTGTGTGTGTGTGTGAGGGGTGTTGGTACGTGTTTTTTTTTTTTTAATAACACGTTTGTTTGCTTTTTTTAAATCAACGAGCCAAAATAAAAATTCTTTTGTAGGTCCGTACTTTTTTTTTTTTGGGTTTTAAAGAAAAAATGTTATTTTTAATCTGGTTTATATATTTAGGTTATTTAGAGCTAACTTCATTACTACTAGTCTTGAAGAAGAAAGTTTTTCCGAAGTTTAAGTAACTGGTTTAAATGGTTATTAGTTAGAAACCTATAGTTTTTTTTTTTAATTGTAACTGTGAGTGTGGAAAAGATTTACAAATGTAGTTGTGCGAAGCATTTACACATTCTAAATACGAATCTTTATATTTTGATAACTTATTTAAAAGTATTTAGAAACTGAGACTGGTACCACTCTGTATGCCTCATATTAAAGTAGTTATTATACATTAACAATTAAGCGAAGCAAAACCTATTTTGACTTAATCAGTTAATATAATTAGCTTTTAATAATAAAACCAATATAATAATGTAAATAAACAAAACAGCGGAAAAAACAAAAATAAAAAGCAAATAACAAAAATAAAATAAAATAGCTTTATCGGTTTTTTACAATTCCATATGTTTATATGTATGTGTGCATTATGCAAATTTGAGTTTTCAGTTAATCTTATTGCTGATGTTTACACTTGTGTTTCGTATTCCACCGCTCTTCCATGTGGAAATCGATAACTCCATGCTATTCCGTTGCTACGCCTCCTCCTTACAAGCTACTTTTGTGGTGTGAAACTCTCTTTTCCTTGCTTTCCATCTTACTGCAATCTTTTTCTACCAAATTGACGAATTTAGAATTGCAAATTTCCAATAGAAACTACCATAAAACACATGCAGACAGGCAGATAGTTCTCACTAAGTATATTTCGAGCACTATCACGTAAATCAATTATTCATGTTCTGATTGTTCAGATAGGTTTCTGATTATTTTTATATCAATATT
>JABUQX010120151.1:17500-51439 GCA_015478945.1 Trachelipus rathkii | reverse complement strand
CAGGAATAAAGTAGGAATAATACAGAACCCTGAGGAACACCACTATTGACAGAAAAAGAAGAAGAAGTCGCCCCATCAACAACAGCAGCCGATAATGAGCGATTTGAAGAGTTGAACGCAAGCCAATCTAAGAAGAGGAAACCCAAGGAGGGGGCGCCGGAGCATGGCGACGCGTTATATACCAGTCAATGCTTTGGATATGTCGAGCGCCACCACACAAGTCTCCCCGTAGTTCCTAAGGACGGAAAACCATAAATCTGTTAAATATGAAAGTATATCGCCAGTAGACCTCGAGCGCCGAAAGTCGTACTGGCGATCGGAAAGAAGGGAATAAGATTCCAGATGGTCTAAGAAGTGAGTTGAGAAGGGCTTCAAAGATCTTAGATAGAATACAAGTGAGAGCTAAAGGGCGATAGTTAGAAGGATCAGAGCGGCTTCCTTTTTTCGGAATAGGTTGGACATATGCGCGCTTCCAACACTGAGGGAAAGTGCTAGTATTGAGGCAAGAGAATATAGTTGAATGAGGGGCGGGGTCAGCACGGAAGTACACTCCCTCAAAACTCGGGGAGGAATGCCATCCGGGCCACCAGCCTTCCTAACGTTCATAGATTTCAGGAGCCCATGCACCCGATCAAATGTAATCACAGGTAAAGGCATAGGACACCTGAGAGGAGAAGGAGGAGGAAGAGGAATGCCAGAATCGTCCAGGGTTGAGTTAGAGGAAAATAGGAGGCCAAAGAGATTGGCCTTTTCAGTTTGAGTATTAGCAACAGAACCATCAGAGCGAATAAGAGGAGGAAAGGATGATTTACAGAAGTTGTTAGAGATATTTTTGGCAAGAGGCCAGAAAGATTTGTCAGTAGGAGAACCAAGGAGGTCAGCGCACTTTCGTTTAATGAAAGTCCGCTTTGCTCGTCGAAGAGTACCCCTGGAACGATTTCTAGCTGAATGAAAATTAGCAAGAGTGATAGGAGAACGAGAATTTTTCCACCCCCGATACGCACTGTCTCTATCCGAATGACCAGGCACAAAAATCAAGATCTAACCATGGATTTTGAGGAGAGAAAGATTTAGTCGAAGAAGGAATGAACCTGCTCATCCCATCAACGATTACAGCTCTCACTTTATCGGCAGAAGCTGAGGCGTCTTCAGATTCAAAGCAGTCACTCCAATTATAGTTAGGTAGAAGCAACGCAATGCCCCC
This sequence comes from Trachelipus rathkii, assembly GCA_015478945.1. Lineage (NCBI taxonomy): Eukaryota > Metazoa > Arthropoda > Malacostraca > Isopoda > Trachelipodidae > Trachelipus > Trachelipus rathkii. The sequence continues at coordinate 50,235 of JABUQX010120151.1, read as the reverse complement.
AGAAAAACCGCATAGGGTAGGATGGAGCTGTTGGAGAGAAAGTATTAAAATTAAGAGATATAAGGTTGTGGTCAGATTTACCGATATGAGCCAAGGTGATGTATTTATAGAGAGAAGGGCTAGTGGTAAAACATAGGTCAAGTGTGTTCAAGAATTGGTTGGGACGATCCGGAATGTGTGTAGGTTCTTTAATTAGTTGCTCCAGATCGTTGAGAATACTGAATGATTCGACTTCCTCCCCACCTAAATCAGTATGAGAGAACCCCAACCATTCAGTGTTGTGTACATTGAAATCCCCTAAATAGAGGACCTCAGTATTTGGATGAGAAGATATAACAGTTTCGTGAGAAGTAGTAAGGTAATCAAAAAAGGCATGAAAATCTGTTCTGTTAGGAGAACAGTAACAGAAGCACAAGATTATTGTAGTAGAAGGAAGAAAGATTTTAAGTCACAGAACATCGAAGTTAGAAGATTCGAGATTCTCGAGACGTGTTATAGGAGTGTTTATGTTTACATAGGCACATACTCCACCCATCAGACGGAAATTATAAAATAAGTTATAGTTGGATATATTAAACGAGTTAGAGGATGAATTCTTAGCCATCTGGGTCTCAGACAAGAGCAAAAAATTAGTTTAGAGAGTAGTGGTATTCCACGGATGCAGAGTTAGAGTGCAAACCACTGATGTTGGTAAAGTCAATAGAAAGCCCGCGCCTGTGCAAATCTACTATCATACACGCACAAACAATCATAAAAAAAAAACAGACAAAAACCAAAGAAGTGAGGAAAAATTATTTGTGCGCTAAAACCTAAATTTAAAACCTGAAATTTTACAACGCTTAAACCCTATTTACAGCAAATATCTAACATAAGAATAAATCAGAAAGTTTAAAAACACTCGCGCACTCAAACACACTCACGAAATTGCGTACAAAAAAAAAGAAAAAAAATACTATTGATCAACTAAAAATGTGGAAGCTAAATATGTATAAATTATAATAATGGCTATCCAAATAGGTAAATGTTACGCTAAAACCCAAGCTGGAGAAACGCTAAAAATCTAAGTTAAAAAGAAGTAGAGCAAAAAACAAAACAAAAACAAAAAAAACATAACCTAGTACTATATATATATATATATATATCGAAACTAGATTTATTATTGAATCTAAAAGTTTCTCATAATTTTTCTCCCAAAAAGTAAGAAGTATCGGCCATATTAACCAATACCGATACCCAAAAAAATGGCCGATACTGCCGATACCGATACTATCGGTACATCCCTAACTTTAAGGCCGGCTATCCCAAACCAGCGCCACCAGCTTGTTCGCAGTCGAGTTTTAAATCTCGCCCCCAAGTAGATAAACTCCAACTGCTACGCGGAGAATTGAACCAGCGTCCTCTCCTATGAGAGTCGGCGAGTCAACCTCCTGCGCCACGAGGCGTTCTCATTTAATTTGTCATAAACTTATTACATTTCTCTTGTCAGCAATTTTAATTGTGAAATATATCCGATCAATCTTTCCTTAAATTTCTTTTCTGACGTGGCAGGAAGATAGAATGATAGGCTTACGTGGTTGAAGAGAGGTTTCGATCTTCGATCTCTTCATGCTGGTTCTGGTGATGTGGCAGGAAAGTAGAGTGATAGACTCATATGTTTGAAGATAAGCTTCGATCCCCGCATGCTGGTTCTGGGAAGAATCTCCCAAGAAAAAGTTCCCATCCTTATATAGGGCAATGCCCAAAGAGCGAACTTTTTATAAATAAATAGATGAATAATTTAGCAAAAAAATAATGGGAGTTTATAATATTGTTTAGAGTAATATTTATTATATGAGGTAAGAAAATTCCAATAGATTATTTTGTAACTTAAGTTAGTTAAAACTTAAAATTTTTAATTTTATTATTATTATTATTATTATTATTATTATTATTATTATTATTATTATTATTATTATTATTATTATTATTATTATTATTTATTATTATCACCCACCTTCTCCCCCCAAGACTTAGGGTAAGGTGCGCCACATGCACCTGAAACAGAAAAGTAGTAGAAGTATATGACGCAAGTCGAAAAGAAAGCCCAGCCTCACCGCCCCCTTTATACCTTTTAGTGAGAACTCGTTGCAGTCAGAAAATGCACCCTAGAGCTTCACAGGACCGCGGCCGACCCTCACTATGACATCTCGTCAATGTGTGGTTCATCCCTTGGCCCAGGTGGACGACAACCATACCCCCTCACAAAACCCCGCCATTCACTCCTATTATGCACCTTTATTCTCGCTTCTGCCAAACACATTTCTCTCCAGGCATTCATTTACTAATTTAATCCACTTTTTCTTCGGTCTCCCAGCCGGTTGATTCCCAGGACACTCACCACTATGCATCCGCTTAACCAACCGACTATCATCCATCCTTTCCACATGACCAAACCATCTCAACGTACTTTCTTTTATTCTCTCATTTACCACTTTCTTCACACCACACGACTCATACATTCATTCCTCATTTTATCAGTTCTTCTCACACCTAGCACGCCCCAAGATTGTCCATCTGACCACATTGTACTTTAGATCTATACCTCTTATTCTAGACCATAGTCTCACTACTATACATTAACACAGGTAACAACACACCCTCATTTAAAACCCTAGCGCACTCAAGATTTAGTCCCTTTACATCCACCAACGATTTAATTGCACCAGCCACCTTCCTACTATTCACAACTTTCCTACTACACTCTGCATCATCCGTCCCCTTTTCTTCCAAAATATATTCTTAATATCTAAACTCAGAGACTTGTTCCAGCTGCTCACCATCTAACATAACTTCACACTTAGGACTGTCCTCACTCACAACCATAACCTTACTCCTATCTACGTTTACTTTTAAACCCCTCCTTTTACACACCCTGCCAAATCTCTCTACTAATCCTCTCAAACTCTCTCCAGATTCGCCACACAAAACCAAATCATCCGCATTTAATAGGTAGGGCACCTTCCACTCTCTTCCATTCTCCATCATTCTAACACCATCCCCTGCCACCCCCACCTCTAATTCTTTCACAACCCCATCCATATACAAATTGAATAACCAAAAAAACATAACACATCCCTGCCTCACTCCTCTATTAATATTAAACCAATCACTTTCGACTCCATTTATTCTTACACACGCTTCACTATCCTTATACATACTTTTGATTCTATTCAGAACCCTACCACCAACACCATATATCACTAACGCTTGCCATAGAGCTTCCCTATTAATCCTATCATACGCTTGTTGCAAATCCATAAAACCTAAATGCAGTTTATTCTTCTCTCTCATTTTCTTAATCATTTGTTTCAATGTAAAGATTTGATCCACACATCCTTTACCACTTCTAAACGCACCTTGTTTTTCACCTATCAATCCTTCAGCCATTTGACGTACTCTTTCGACCAAAATACCAGCATATATTTTCCCTACAACACTCAATAAATTAATTCTCGAATAATTCCTACTGTTAGTCTTATCCCCCCTTACCCTAATATTAGGGTACTTTTACTACTCTCCTCCAATCCCACGGACCTATATCCTCCATAAACGCTTTGTTACACAACTTCCAAATCTAATCAATCAGCATCTCGCCTCCGTTCTTGATCATTTCACCAGTAATTTCATCTATACCTGCAGATTTACCATTCTTCAACTTTCTCACTCTACCTATTACCCCCTCCTCACTAATGACCTCATCCCCAAAATACCTATTCCTTCTTGGACCATATTATTATTATTATTATTATTATTATTATTATTATTATTATTATTATTATTATTATTATTATTATTATTATTATTATTATTATTTTTATTATTATTATTATTATTACACTAGCTCATAGTATATAAACATCACCCCATTTTTAGTTAAAAATGTTTACAATATTTTTTGTAATATTAATTAATATTGTAATTTTCACATTGTATAAGTTTGTTAATATTTTTATTGTAGAGTGTTTTTTTTTCATTATTAGTACGAAATTGGTTCCGAGACTCTTGTCATGGCTGTGGTTTGTCACCCTCTTGCTTTCCAATTTTGAAACAAACCTTTCAACCAGCTATGGTTAATTAATTAAGCATCAATTTTAGCTCTGATAAAAGTAGTATTCCTTCACTTTTCGCTATCCACGTGATGGAAGGGTTTGCAGTTCACTGAAAGGATATAAAATTTAAACCAACACCGCCACTATTTGTTTCAAGGTTTTAGAACATTTTTCTAATTCTTTTTTGCTCTTCTATACATTCCTTTCTTAGTTAAGCAATTTTAGAGGTGACTCCCATCTATATTACAAAGGAGCTGTTGCTTCATCATGAGGAATCGGAATTTCTTTTAATTCATACTAATAAAGTAGGCATTTTCTTATAGTATTGCATTGCCGCATAAACTAAAGTTTAAAAAAGTTTCGTGTGTTAACTCGATCCTTAATTGAAACCCGCGATTGCGAAGTTTTTGAATAGTTCTTTTAAAAATATGTATAATCTTCAAATTATGTTATAGTAATTCTTGCTTCTTCTACTTGTTAATCAGGAAAGCTCAAATTCTCAACGAGAACTCGTAGGTGGTTAGGTTGCATTTTCATTTAATCCTTTCAGTGTTAATGACTTGCTAAAAAAAAAAAAATAGTGTCCTTTCTTCTTTCAAGTGACTACTAGGTTTGCATAATAGTTATAACATGGAGTGGAATTCAAAAACAACTGAAAGGAAATATTCCCCCCCCCCTCCGAGTCAAAATTTTAAAATAAACATTCTTTATAAGGTTGTATCGAGTATGCATCACATTCACACATGTGAATCCAGTGTGACCGCTTCTTTGTGAGCCGTGGTGGGTCCTGTATATTGACTCAAAAAAAAAAATCACACACTTTGGGGGGTTATGATAAGTAACAAAAGGACAAGAATGCAAAATATTATAGTGTTTTTAGTTGACAAATATTTCCATAAATGTTCTAAATCGAACCTAAAATAAATGTGTAGGAAATTTTTTTATTTTTTCTCTGTTGGGCAAAAGCCAAGGGCTACCAAATTCCACCAGGGTTAGGGAAATGTAAGATTAAGCATAGCAGTTAAGTCTGGAGTTAGAGAGAGTTGGATAGAGAAAGGGTGGGATTGTGTAGTAAGGCGTGTCGCACAAGCCCTTCTCAATGGAGGAGGTATGGGACTGGAGAGTTCAGAAGAGCAGTATTTTCTGAAAGGTTGAGCATAAAATATATTTATGATTTTGCATCTTAATAAATGCTTTATTATTATTATTATTATTATTATTATTATTATTATTATTATTATTATTATTATTATTATTATTATTATTATTAAGAACGCCTCGTGGCGCAGGAGGTTGAGTCGCCGCCTCTCATACGAGAGGACGCTGGTTCAAATCCTCCGAGTAGCAGTTGGAGTTTTATCTACCTGGAGGGCGAATTAAACCTACTGCGAACACGTTGGTGGTGGTTTGGGATAGCCGGCCTTAAAGTTCGATTTCCTGTGGTCCCCCCGTGTTACCCCCTGCATAGGGGATAAAGCACGTTAAAAGGTAGTTTTTATTATTATTATTATTATTATTATTATTATTATTATTATTATTATTATTATTATTATTATTATTATTATTATTATTATTATTATTATTATTATTAAGATAGAGAGGAACTTAACTCCCAAGATCGAAATAGCTTTGTTACATCATCAATGTTTCTTGGTGACATCTTTTATTACGTGAAAACTGATGCTGGGACACCCTTGAAGGTCAGTGACGAATTAATTATTATTATTATTATTATTATTATTATTATTATTATTATTATTATTATTATTATTATTATTATTATTATTGTTATTATTATTATTATTATTATTATTAATTTCTTTAAAAGTGAGCCAATGATTTTGACTTTCAGTAGCATCAGAAATCAAGATTCTTGTATATTTTACTGCACCAAATAATAGTTGAGCTATTTAAAGACAGTTATATATCAATACTTTAATACACTGTATTTAAATGAAATACACTTAACATTAATAATTATAAATTATACAAGATATCTAGAGGATTTTTAAAAAATAGATGAGGTTGGGCTTCTCCAGGTCATCTTCTGAAAGTCAGGAAATAACAAAGAAAGTTGAAAAAATTCATTGGGAACGCTTAAGATATGCTGAAGTCAGGAAATTCCAAAAAGTCAGGAATGAAATTCTCAAACATATGAATGAGATCCAGACCAAGTTGCATTTTTTGATATATTTTTTTCCATTGTATAATTCACAGAATAAGAGATGGTATATGATACAAGTGAACAGTGGACAGAAGAGAATGACACTGCTAAATCTCCTTTCTATCCTGTTTCTTTCATTTTTAGTTCACTATTAATTACATTCTTCCAGTCTTGTTCACAGAGGTTGTCCCCAAGCCCATCCTTTCGACATCAGCTATGTGATTGCAGCATGATGTGGTAGTTTTAGACTGTAAGTAGACTTAAGTGATCTAATTGTCATATATCTTTTTCTTTTAAGGATTTATACTTTTGAGGTTTTTTTTTTTTATGCTTGATCATGATTTTTCTGATTTTGTAAGTTATTGTATTTATTATTATTTATATAATTAACTTAAAAAAACAAAAATAACTTTTCTACCGATCAGTGGTTGGACGTCAAACTGAAAACCACAGGCATCAGGTAATGGTAAAGATCCATAGTTCCATATATCAAAGTATAAAAACTGATCAGTCAAACAGGATGCAAGTTTGAAGTTTCACTCAAGAGGGGAAACACTGATACTTATTCAAACTGCAGACAATCCATCATTGGAAAACTCTTTTTCAGTTAATTAATAATACAAATAGTTTGTAGTATATGGGACCAAATTGTGCCATTCCATCAACTTCTAATCTCATCAGTTCATTGTAAATGAATCTGGGAGGTTCTGGTTAATAATGTCCAACCAAACCAGTTATTTCTGTTTATCTTTTGCATTAAAGAGATGTTATAAAGATCTAGGAAAATAATTATAATTAAATGTGGTGGATGATAAATGTCTTTAAACTCGTGTGAATAGGGAAACATTTAAATTAATGTTTCTAGATAGTGTAGTCTAATCTTTAAATGGGGCCAATGAATGTAAATATGATTAACCATATTCTGCTCCTTATTTTTTTCTAGAAAGCAAAAGGTTAATAATAAACTCTATTTCAGTGAAGCTCATTCTACCTTTGAATTAAAATTCAAAATATTTTTGGATGGTGATTGTCATTCTAAGAGACTTGATTAGTTTTTTTTCTTCTATAGTACCTGGGAATCAATGTTATGTGGAATTGTGGCAAATTATTAAATTAGGACTGATATTTTCGCATGGAAATGCGACAGTGGAAGGAGGGTTTTCTATAAATTAAGCAATTTTAGTGGAGAATCTGAAAGAACATAGTCTGATTTCTCAAAGAACAGTGCACAATGCTATAAGATCTCATGAAAGTATTCATAAAGTTCCTATCACTCAAAAAATGTTGACAAATGTAAGAGCTGCCCATAGGAGATATGAAGAACATCTCAAAGAGTCAAAACAGAACCAAAAAGAAGAAGAGAATAAAAGGTTGAAAAAGAAAATTATCCATACAGATCAATAAACTGAAGAGCAGAGAAAGATGTTAAAACTGAAAGCTTTGACAGAAGAAGAAGCTATAAAATCAAAAATTCAGATGCTTGAGAAGAAAAAGTTAACCTAAATCTCCCCATTTAGAACTTGTGATCACAGTGGACGTTATTCACCTATGCTATTAATGTAAGCTTTTAATTTATTTTCTTTTTGTATAAATAAAACTGTTTACTTTTGGAAAAAATAAAAAAGGAGTGCGTTGAATGGCTATGGGGAAGGTATAGGCTGATTACTAAAAAAAAAAATATTTTTTTAAATTCATCCATGATGATGAACAGTTTCTAAAGTAAATTTTCAATAATTTAATGTATGAACTGAGTAAATAGGCTGCAATAATGATTAATAGATATTTTATACGCCAAAAATAACGAACACGCTGGTCAGGGAAATTTTTTGGATTTGGTCAGGGAAAGTCAGGGAATTCAAATTCAAAATTTCAGTGTGAACCCTGCTCTCACACTGATCCAAAATGGGAGGAAATAATGGAACCTAACATATTCTTGATTGTCTCAACCTATTCTAGTACATCCTTAACCTAAGCTTTTCCAAGGTGAGAGGAATATGAGTGTTGGGCGCTGTTCATGATTAGCTTCTTGTACCATATTCTACAATTCTGCTCGCCTATATTATTAACAGAATTAGTAACACTGCTTTTGTGAAATACTAGCACAATGGTGGAATAATTCTCCATCTTTTCAGACTGAAACCTCATTTTTTTTTGCTATTCGTAATAAATTTTCGAGGTACCCCTTCATTTTTATAATCCAGCAATACAAACAAGTTCCCTTATACCACACTCTACCATCCTGCTTGTCTGTATTTACGGCAGGGCTAGTAGCTTTACTCACCTCTAGAATGCTAGCTCAACACAGTCGAATCATTCTCCATCTTTTCATACTTGAAACTTATTTTTTGCTATTCAGAATAGATCTAGGAATCCATTCATTTCTCTTAAACAACAATACCTGTGCCGACTCCTAACTCGAAATTCTTAGTGTTCTGCTGTGTCGTCTCTCATTCATGGAACGATCATGCAAACAGAGCGATGTTTGAGGCGGCCACGTCCTGAAATATAGCACAACATACCTCCATGAAGAACTTTAATAGGGGACTTTCCTGCTACCAACTACTACAACCATCACCTGAAAAGTTTTTTTTTTTAATAACCTGCTGGAAGGAAGACATACAGGGTGCTAAATGTCAGTTCAGTAAAACCCCTCGTGAATAGTTTATCTTTTCCATGTCACTTGAACTGTCAACAGGAGGTGACCCTGATACACGAAATCTACCCACTGATGCGTTATATTGAGATGAAGTGCCCCATTTTGTCAGTTTTTCCAAATCTTCACACCACATCTCACTCTTTATATGCTGGTAGGCTTTTGCTATTTAGACACTTATAAAGAAAATACTTTCATACACTCCATTACACCCTTTATGACTCAAGCTTTTCTACACATTAACTGATTCTCTACTCGGACCCAATACATTTTTTGCATTCTTACGCAAACTAAACCTACACTCTGAGATTTAAAACGCCTCCATTGAAGCTATCTCTATAGTTTAGTCTAGGGCCTGCCCTTGGAGCGACTGTGCCAATACAGACACACAAAATTATTATTATTATTATTATTATTATTATTATTATTATTATTATTATTATTATTATTATTATTATTATTATTTCAAAATCGATATCAACAGAAACAAGTATAACCTACATTTTCCTTACAAGTATTCAGTGAACTTTTTTTTTTAGGATATTCCTTGGAAACAACTTGCAGATAAAATTAAAAAGTATATTTTTATTTATCTTTTATTATTATTATTATTATTATTATTATTATTATTATTATTATTATTATTATTATTATTATTATTATTATTATTATTATTATGTGCGGGGGAGAAAGAATTGCCCACATCGTATGTCCTGCGTGTCGTAGAAGGCGACTAAGGGACGGTGGTAGTTGGGTTGGCTGCCCACTACCACCTATCTCTTGCTAGGAATGCTGATGCACGCCTCGAAGATGGTCGTGATCGCCGTAAACGGCCTTCTAATTTTCGGCGAAATTGTATGAATCGTATGGGTACATGGAATGTCAGAGGAATAAATGTTGAAGAGAAGAGGAGAGAGGTGATGGATGTATTTAGAAAGGGCAAATTTGATTTGCTCGCTGTGACTGAAACAAAGATGAAAGGAAACAGTGAAAATGAGTGGTGTGATGTGAAATGTGCGTGTACTGGTGTGGAAAGGAATGAGAGGGGGAGAGAAAAGTTGCAATTTTGATGTGTGACTTGTGGTACAGAGCTATGGTAGACTTTGTGTGTGTGAGTACTAGAATTCTAATGATTAAATTTAAGTTTGAAAAGGTCAAGGTATGTGTGTGGTTGTGACGTATGGTCCATCTGAGGGAAATGTTGATGAAGAGAGCACGATTTTCTGGGATAATCTGAATGATGTTTTGGATGGGGTGAGTAGGAGCTTCAGATTGATTGTGTTGGGGAACCTAAATGGTTGGATAGGTGATCAGAAAAGAGATGGTATAACAGGTGGTTTTGGGGTGTCGGGAGAAAATGAGAATGGTAGGAAGGTGATTGACTTCTGTGAGGAGAGAGGTATGTGTGTAAGTAATACTTTCTTTAAACACAAAAGTATCCATAAGTATACTAGAGTTGGTGTAGGTAGAGATGGTTCCGAAGTGAAAAGTATGATTGATTTTGTGTTGGTGAAGAAGGAGATGTTGAAGTATGTGTTGGATGTTAAATCAGTGAGAGGATTAGGAATGGGATTATCGGATCATTATGTTAACTATGTAATATTGCTAGTGGGGCTTAATGTGGAGAGGAAGGTGATACGAAAGAAGGGGTAGAATTAAGAGGAGATAGTGAACAAGTATCTAAGAGAACTCGCAAGTAGATAGTTGAATGTGAACAAGTTGAAACTGAACAAATCTGGGAGCAAATGAAGGAAGCAGTTGTTAGCAGTGCAAAGGAAGTATGTGGATGTGCTAAAGTAGGAAGTAAGAACAGTGATTGGTGGAATGTTGAGGTGATGCAAGCGGTTAAAAGTAAAGAGAAGCGTGGTTGAATGTACTAAAGGCCAATGATGAAGTTTCAAAAGAAAGATGTTTGGAAGTATATAAGGAGGAAAAAAAGAAATACTAAAAGGTGCATACGTAGGAGAAAAGAAGAGGTAAATGAACAGTTTGGAAGGAGGATGAATGGGGACTTAAAAGGGAATAGGAAGCTTTTCTGGAAGGAAGCGCGAAAGGTTAAGAATAAGAATAAGGGGAATCTGCGTAGAATAATGAATAGGATGGTGCTTTTGTAACTGATAAATGGATGTGAGGGAGTGTGGAAAGAACACTTCGAAAATCTGTATAATATTAACAGTAATGAAGAGGTGATAGTGAATGTGTGTGGGTTTGATGATGCAAGAAGGAATAGTTATTTTGAGGGTGAGGTCATTAGCAAGGAGGAGGTAATGGGTAGAGTGAGAAAGTTGAAGAATGGTAAATCTGCAGGTACCGGAATAGATGAAATTACTGGTGAAATGATCAAGAACGAAGGCGAGATGGTGATTGATTGGATTTGGAAGTTGTGTAATAAAGCGTTTATGGAGGATATAGTTCCGAGGGATTGGATGAGAGCAGTAGTAGTACCCTTATATAAGGGTAACGGAGATAAGGGGAACTGTAGAATTATAGGGATTAGTTTATTATTATGTAGAAGACATATGCTGGTAGTTTAGTTGAAAGAGTGCGTCGAGTGCTAAAGGACTGATTAGTGAAGAACAAGGTGCGTTTAGGAGTGGTAGAGGAGATGTGGATCAAATCTTTACATTGAAACAAATCTCTGAGAAAATGAGGGAGAAGAAGAATAAATTGTATTTAGGTTTTGTGGATTTGCAACAGGCGTATGGTAGGATTAATTGGGAAGCTCTATTTCAGGTGTTAGTAATATATGGTGTTGGTGGTAGGCTTCTGAATGGAATCAAAAGCATGTATGACGATAGTGAAGCGTGTGTAAGAATAAATGGTGTCAAAAGTGATTGGTTTAATATTAATAGCGGAATGAGGCAGGGATGTGTATGTCTCCTTGGTTATTTAATTTGTATATGGATGGGGTTATGAAAGAATTAGAGTTGGGGGTGGCAGGAAATGGTGTTAGAATGATGGAGAATGGAGGTGAGTGGAGGTGCCCTACCTATTATATGCGGATGATTTGGTTTTGTGTAGTGAATCTGAAGAGAGTTTGAGAGGATTGGTAGAGAGATTTGGCAGGGTGTGTAAAAGGAGGGGTTTGAAAGTAAACGTAGATAAGAGTAAGGTTATGGTTGTGAGTGAGGACAGTCCTCGGTGTGAAGTTATGTTAGATGGTGAGCAGCTGGAACAAGTGTCTGAGTTTAAATATTTAGGATATGTGTTGGATGAAAAGGGAACGGATGATGCAGAGTGTAGTAGGAAAGTTGTGAATGGCAGGAAGGTGGCTGGTGCAATTAAATCGTTGGTGGATGTAAAGGGACTAAGTCTTGAGTGTGCTAGAGTCTTACATGAGGGTATGTTGTTACCTGTGTTAATTAATGTATAGTAGTGAGACTATGGTCTGGAATAAGAGGTATAGAGCTAAAGTTCAATGTGTTCAGATGGACAATCTAAAGGCGTGTTAGGTGTGAAAAGAATTGATAAAATGAGGAATGAAAGTATTAGAGAGTTATGTGGTGTGAAGAAAGGGGTAAATGAAAGTACGTTGAGATGGTTTGGTCATGTGGAAAGGATGGATGATAGTCGGTTGGTTAAGTGGATGTATAGTGGTGAGTGTGTTGGGAATCGACCGGCTGGGAGACCGAAGAAAAAGTGGATTGAGTCGGTAAACAAATGTCTGAAGGAGAGAAATGCGAGTTTGGCAGAGGCGAGAATAAAGGTGCATAATAGGAATGAATGGCGGGGTTTTGTGAGGGGGTATGGTTGTGGCCGACCTGGGCCATGGGATGAACCCTACACTTTACGATATGCCATAGTGAGGGTCCGTCGCGGTCCCGTGAAGCTCTTGGGTAGATTTTCTGACTGCGGCGAGTTCTCACTAATGGGTATAGAGTGGCGGTAAGGCTGGGCTTTCTTTTCGACTTGTGTCATATTCTTCTTCTACTTTTTCTTTTCCGATGCATGTCACGCACCTTACCCCCAGTCTTGGGGAAAAAGGAAGATGATGATGATGATTATTATTATTATTATTATTATTATTATTATTATTATTATTATTATTATTATTATTATTATTATTATTATTATTATTATTATTATTATTATTATTATTATTATTATTATTTCAGGTGCTAGCAGGGCCCATTGCAATGTACTTGTCCATGGTGATAAAGCCTCATTTAACTGAAGATCCGGCCCCAGACATCGATGAAGAGATGACAATTGTGGCTAAGCAGGTAAATAAGGGGAATAGATTTTATTTCTTGGATGAGAAATCTAAAGTAAAGGATGAGTCATCTAGTCTCTCTAGAGAGGGATGAGCCATCTAGAATGGGGATGACATCTTGAAGGGATAATTCACTTAAAAAGACACCTATGACTATTGATGAGGTATCTACATGAAGGCATAGGACACCTATTTGGACGGGAAAAGCATCTAGAGTGAGGGATGTAATATTATTGCGTAATTTTTTTTTCTGACACTATTTTGATGATCCATCTACAATTTATAATTAAATCTAGGGGTGAACCGGGACTCAATTTTTCATTTAGGCTGGAATCAAAAATTCCGGAATGCGGATCCGGAATTTTCTATTTATCTCCCTACTTCCTTTATATATATATATATATATATTATATATATATATATATATATATATATATTTTTACATTATATATATATATATATATATATATATATATATATATATATATATATATATATATATATATATATATATATATATATATATATATATTAGGGATGTACCGATACAGAAAAGAGGCCGATACCGATACCGATACGATACTCTATTTTTTTAGGTGCCGATACGATACCGATACCGATACTTTTTTTAATAAAAAAAATATACACACAGTAATAAGATAACATTTGTGTACTGCTAGGCAACTAGATTGCATTCCTTGTACATTGTACAACCAATACTTAGTCATTTATTTCCATATTTTATAAATATTTATTTTATAAATTAAAATAGTATTTTAAGGAATAATAAATGCAAATATAATATTAATAACTTTTTTATGTTTGTGCTTATTCAAAAAATATTCAATTTCATTTTCCAGTAAGTATTAACAAAGTTTAGCTACTAGTTTTTATTTTTTAACATGATTACAATTTACAAGAAGATTCTTAACTAGCTACAATATAAAGAATAAAAATAATGAAAGAAGAGACCTCAATTAATCATCTGAAAAGACAAAATAAAAAAAAACGCTATTACTCAAACATGACATAATAATAATATACTTTTTACAAGGAGTATATTATTATTATGTCATGTTTCACATAACATGACATAATAATATACTCCTTAAGGTTAGATATCATCTAATACTCAAATTCAAAAATTCTCAAATTGGGATGCAACATTTTAAATGATTCACTTGGAAATAGAAATCCTGTTCCTTTTTGGTGTTTACATTCCCACCTACACTAAAAATATGCTCGCTCGCGATGAAGGAGGGGGTGATAATTATTTTCTTGCTCAAGTACTGATAATAATGGAAAGCTTGGCCCATTTTCACCCCACCATGAAAGATTCTCTCTGTAGGCAAGGTCTCCCATGTTTTCAAGTTGAGCCTCATCTCCTTTCACAGATTGCAAATTTGAATTATCTTGCTCCTCGATGACTGTCTCTTCAGTTTTTTTGATGGGGGTTCCTTGGTGTGATTCCTTTGAAGGTGAATGAGAAGTCAATGCAATTTCGGCCATGAACTTATCAAAGTCTAATATATCCAAACCTCTTCATCTTCAGTCGGTTTATTTGCAGAAAAGCCACCATCGTCGCTATCAGTGCTGTTGCCAGAGTTTGTGCTGATAAGGCGGCTTCCACTCTGTGAATCTTTTTTTTGTCACGTGAGCAAGCTTCTCGATTATGCTATTTAAATGCATTCTAGAAGTGGTTCACCGTCGGAGATGCCAGTTCTTGTGGGGTTTCAGCTAGCTTAATAAATCTTATTAGAACCTTTTTTTTTTTTTTTTTACAGTTTTCACCCCAAATTACGCAGATATGAAATAGACGCAGGCTTTAAAGTGAGAGATTAAATTGAGTAGAAACACAGAAGATGGAAGAGAATCACAGAACAGAGATGGCAGGAAAGAAATAAGCACCGCAGCGAACTAGTCTGAGTTACTAATATCAACACAAAAACTCATGTGCCGACACAGCACCTTGTGCTACGAGGGCATCGTAAAGGTAGTGGTACGCGAGTGGAGGTTCCCGAGCACTTGCCTCTACTGTACCTATAGAAAAGAGATATGCCACCAACATCGCGCTCGCAAAGATGAGGGTCAAGTGAACTGAAAGTACAGAACAGTTTATCTTTTGGCCTCTGACTCTACCCTATCCAAAAGCCGATGAAACCAGAACCATCCCCCAGATATGAGGAGCAGTACTCCATGGTAAGGCGGATGAACCCTTGTATAGCTGGGAGAGTAAATTGGGAGAACGAGGAAAAAAGTCTCGCAGTCTAAACAGAATTCCCAGTTTCCTTGAGGCCACCCTAGCACCCGTTGTGATGTGAGGTTTCCAAGACATTTTTTTGTTTGTGTTAATTAATGCCAAGGATGTTTATATTGTCAACAGGAGAGACGAGAGAACCGTCGAAAGAGATATGAAAGTAGGTATTGGAGTTTTGTAGAAGCTGGGTTTTTAAAGAACTAAATTTCACAAGAGACGACCCCACCCAGAAATTCTATCCAGATCAGCAGAGTAGATTAAGACGAGAGGCAATTCTAGGAGTAAAAGAGGGAGCAGAATTGAAATGAGTTGAAAATGAAGGGTCGAGTCATCGGCATATGAGTGGATAGAGTTAGATGTGCAGGTGAGAAGATCATTATTGAAAAGCAGGAATAAAGTAGGAGATAATATAGAACCCTGAGGAACACCACTATTGACAGAAAAAGAAGAAGAAGTCGCCCCATCAACACTAGCCGATATTGAGCGATTTGAAAGAAAGCTAGACATAAGTAAGCAAAGAGAAGAAGGAAACCCAAAGGAGGGGAGCTTGGAAAGCAGTGGCGCGTGTCATACCCGGTCAGATGCTTTGGATATGTCAAGCGCCACCACGCAAGTCTCCCCGTAGTTCCTAAGGGCGGAAAACCATAAATCTGTTAAATAGGAAAGTATATCGCTAGTAGACCTCGAGTGCCAAAAGCCGTACTGGCGATCGGAAAGAAGGGAATGAGATTCCAGATGGTCTAAGAAGTGAGAGTTGAGAAGGGTTTCAAAGATCTTAAATAGAATACAAGTTAGAGCTATAGGGCGATAGTTAGAAGGGTCAGAGCGGCTTCCCTTTTTCGGAATAGGTTGGGCATATGCGCGCTTCCATCACTGAGGGAAAGTGCTAGTATTGTGGCATAGAGGATATAGTTGAACGAGGGGCGGGGTCAGCATGGAAGCACACTCCCTCAAAACTCGGGGAGGAATGCCATCCGGGCCACCCGCCTTCCTAACGTTCATAGATTTCAGGAGCCCATGCACCCAATCAAATGTAATCACAGGTAAAGGCATAGTGATCACCTGAGAGGAGAAGGAGGAGTAAGAGGAATGACAGAATCGTTCAAGGTTGAGTTAGAGGAAAATAGGAGGCCGAAGAGATTGGCCTTTTCAGTTGGAGTATTAGCAACAGAACCATCAGAGCGAATAAGAGGAGGAAAGGATAATTCACAGAAGTTGTTAGAGATGTTTTTGGCAAGAGGCTAAAAAGATTTGTCAGTAGGAGAGACAAAGGAGGTCAGCGCACTCTCGTTTAATGAAAGTCCACTTTGCTCGTTGAAGAGTACCCCTGCAACGATTTCTAGCTGAAGGAAAATTAGAAATAGAATGGGATAACGAGAATTTTTCCACATCCGATATAAAATTATTCTTGCCTGAAATGACCAGGAGAATTACATCGATCAAAACCATAGGTTTTGAGGAGAAAAAGAGTTAGTCGAAGAAGAAATGAACCTGCTCATCCCATCAACGATTACAGCTCCCACTTTATCGACAGAAGCTGAAGCGTCTTGAGAGTCAAAGCAGTCACTCCAATTACACTGGTCAACAATGATTTTGGAACTAAAACGGGAATAGGTGTTCTATGTAGGTATAGTTGTCCTGAATGCGATGATGTAGTCGAAAATGACGTATCACGTCACAATTGTCTGTTATGAGTCGTTACTGAGTCATGCTTGAACACGAAAAATCGTGAAAATATATAATGTTCTCGCTGAGAATTTTGTAGTATGCTCGCAGTTACAGAGTTGTTTTTCAGTGTAAAGGTTGTGTCTGTGTGTTGTTAGTCTTTTATATATATATATATATATATATATTAGTTATATATTATATATATATATATATATATATATATATATATATATATATATATATATATATATATATTATATATATATATATATATATATATATATATATATATATATTACAGCGCATTAATGTTAATTTAGTTTGTTCAGATATATATTTAAAAGTATGAGTACCAAACGTGTTTGTATAAATTCTCCGAATGTCTTTTGCTACGTATGTGGAGAATATACTACGAAAAGTCAACGGAAACCAATCACTCAATTGTTTAAAACGGCTTGTAAACATTATTTTAAGTGTGCGTTGGGTGACCAGGATATTATGGGCCCCTACACATAACATGCATTAGATGTTATGTTAAATTAACCCAGTGGTTAAAAGGTGAAAAAGCGCATTTGCCTTTTGGAGTGCCGATGTATTGGATGGAGCAAAGGAATCATATACAGGATTGCTACTTTTGCTTAAAAATGTATGTGGCTTCAATTCAAAAACTAAAGCAAACATTGCCTATCCGACAATTAACTCAGCCAGGAGACCAGTCCCCCATAATGATGAGAACCTACCGATTCCTATAGCATCAGCTTCTTGGAAAGAGGTTCCTGACTCAGATGAAGATTTGTTTGACTCTAATGCTGGAGCATCGGGTGCTGCAGATATGCCATATATCCCAGACAAATCAAATGCAACACCACACATGATTACACAACCGGAACTAAATGATTTAGTACGAGACCTGTATTTGTCAAACAGCAAGCTGAAATCTTAGGTTTCACGCCTGCAGGAGTGGAATTTGTTAGATCAAAAGGTTAATATTAGTATATATAGAAATAGAAACAGGAATTTAGAGAAATATTTTACAAAGAGTAACTTAATATGTTCATGTTCCGATGTTAATGGACTTATGCGTGCGTGAGCTTGGTATTCCGTATTTAGATGGTGAATGGCGCTTATTCATAGACGCTTCAAAAACTAGCCTAAAAGCTGTCTTATTGCATAACTCAAACAAGTTTCCTCAATTCCGGTGGCTGCGCATGCTGTTGGAATGAAGGAAACCATGAAAGTATGTCCGAAATATTGAAGGCTATTAAATATGGCTTATCTGTTGTGATCTGAAAGTTGTTGGACTCCTTCTTGGTCTACAGGGAGGATTCACCAAACACTGTTGTTTTTTGTGTTTATGGGATAGCCGGGATACTAAGCAACATTACGTACGAAAAACATGGAGAGAAAGAGATACATTTACCCCGGGCAAAGAGAATGTTAAGTATAAGCCCTTTGTAGATCCTAAGCGAGTTATTTTACCACCATTACATATTAAACTACTTTGATTGATGAAGAATTTTGTGAAGGCCATGGATAAGGAAGGAGATGGATTTAAATATTTATGTGACGTTTTTCGTGGCTTAAGTAACGCTAAATTGAAAGAGGGCGTTTTCGTCGGACCGCAGATTCGACAACTACAACGTGACCCCGCTTTTGACAAGAAATTAAACCATGATGAACTATCTGCATGGAATTCCTTCAAAGACGTTATTACAGGCTTCCTTTGAAACAAACGAGTTGAAAATAGCGATCGTATAGTAGAGAGGTTGCTAGTTAATTACAAGAACTTAGGCTGCAGAATGTCACTAAAATACATTTTTTACATTCTCATCTGACATTCTTTCCACCAAATCTTGGGGCAGTAAGCGATGAACAAGGTGAAAGATTCCACCAAGATATACAGCAAATGGAGAAACGTTATCAGGGCAGATGGGATGAAGCAATGATGAGTGATTACTGCTGGTTTCTGAAAAGAGAAGACACTTCAGAACATAAAAGAAAAAGTAGTTATCGAAAGTTCAATGTGGCACAAATTCAGGAAAATTAAGGTAAATATATATCATTTTTATGTGGTAATGCATTATACATATATGTTTTATTACTCGTGACATCATAACTCTGTAAATTTGACTATAAAATTAATTAATTTTATAGTCAAGTTTAATAATAATATATCTTTGTTACAACATACGCATATTTGGAGGTATTATACCTTAACTTTGGAAGCTTGTAACTCAAAAACTATACGTGATACAAGAATTCTAAAATCATTTTCGGAATCTGCATGACAAATACGTATAGTTTCACCTAATTTTATTTCAGTTACGAAAAATTTCCCAAAATTTGTTGACCAGTGTTATAGTTAGCGTAGAAGCAACGCAATGCCCCCCAATCGGCCCGATCAAAGTGCCGGAAAAACCGCATAGGGCAGGATGGAGCTGTTGGAGAGAAAGTATTAAAATTAAGAGATATAAGGTTGTGGTTAGATTTAATGATAGGAGCGAAGGTGGTGTATTTATACTTTATAGAGAGAAGGACTAGTGGTGAAACATAGGTCAAGTATGTTCAAGAATTGGTTGGGACGATCCGGAATGTGTGCAGGTTCTTTAATTAGTTGCTCCAGATCGTTGAGAATACTGAATGATTCGGCTTCCTCCCCACCTAAATCAGTATGAGAGGAACTCATCCATTCAGTGTTGTGTACATTGAAATCCCCTAAATAGAGGACCTCATTATTTGGATGAGAAGATATGACAGTTTCGTAAGAAGTAGTAAGGTAATCAAAAAGGCATGAAAATCTGTTCTGTTAGGAGAACAGTAGAAGAAGCACAAGATTATTGTAGTAGAAGGAAGAAAGATTTTAAGCCACAGAACATCGAGTTAGGAGATTCGAGATTCTCGAGACGTGTAATAGGAGTGTTTATGTTTAAATAGGCAGATACTACACTTAAAAAAAAAAAAAAAACAGAAACAAACAGACAAAAACCAAAGGAGAGATGAGGAAAAATTATTCGCACGCAAAAGCCTAAATTTAAAACTTGAAATTTTAAAACGCTAAAACCCTATTTACAGTAAATATCTAAAATAATCCAGAAAGTTTAAAAACACTGCGCAATCACACTTTTTCATTTTTTTTCTTTCAGAAATGAAAATAAATTATTACTATCAACTAAAAGTGGAAGCTAAATCTGTAAAAATTATAATAATGACTATTCAAATAGGTAAATGTTACGCTAAAACCCAAGTTGGAGAAACGCTAAAAATTTAAGTTAAAAAGAAGTCGAAGGAAAAAAAAACATAACCTAGTACTATCTATATATATCGAAACTAGATTTATTATTTAATCTAAAAGTTTCTCATAATTTTTCACCCAAAAGGTAAGAAGTATCGGCCATTTTAACCGATACCGATACCGATACCCAAAGAAATGGCCGATACTGCCGATACCGATACCGATACTATCAGTACATCCATAATATATTATTTTCTTTCTTTCTTTCTTCACCTTCCTCTTTGCCCCAAGATTGGGGGTAAGGTGCTGTACAAGCATCGGAAAAGAAAAGCAGTAGGAGAACATGACAAACGTCGAAAAGAAAGCCCAGCCTTACCGCCCCCTCTGTACCATTAATTAGTGAGAGCTCGTCACACAGAAAATCCACCCTAGAGCATCATGGGACCGCGACGGACCTCACTATGGTAATCGTCAATGTAAGGGTTCATATCCCCTGGCCCAGGCGGGCCACAACCATGCCCCCATACAAAACCCTCCCGCCATTCTCTCCTATCATGCACCTTTATTCTCGCCTCTGCCAAACTCACATTTCTCTCCTTCAGACATTCGTTCACCGACTCAATCCACTTTCTCTTCGGTCTCCCAGCCGGTCGGTCCCCAACACACTCTCCACTATACATCCGCTTAACCAACCGACTTTCATTCATCCTTTCCACATGACCAAACCATCTCAACATACTTTCATTTATTCCCTCATTTACCCCTTTCTTCACACCACACCACTCTCTAATACGTTCATTCCTCACTTTATCAATTCTTCTCACACCTAGCACACCCCTAAGATTGTCCATCTGAACACATTGAACTTTAGATCTATACTTCTTATTCCAGACTATAGTCTCACTACTATACAATAACACAGGTAACAACATACCCTCATGTAAGACCCTAGCACACTCAAGACTTAGTCCCTTTACATTCACCAACGATCTAATTGCACCAGCCACCTTCCTGCCATTCACAACTTTCCTACTACACTCTGCATCGTCCGTTCCCTTCTCATCCAACATATACCCTAAATATTTAAACTCAGACACTTGTTCTAGCTGCTCACCATCTAACATAACTTCACACTGAGGAGTGTCCTCACTCACAACCATAACCTAACTCTTATCCACGTTTACTTTCAAGCCCCTCCTTTTACACACCCTGCCAAATCTCTACCAATCCTCAAACTCTCTTCTTCAGATTCTCCACAAAACCAAATCATCCGCATATAATAGGTAGGGCACCCTCCACTCATCTCCATTCTCCACCATTCTAACACCATTTCCTGCCATCCCCACCTCGAATTCTTTCATAACCCCATCCATATACAAATTGAATAACCAAGGAGACATAACACAACCCTGTCTTACTCCGCTATTAATCCTAAACCAATCACCATTGACACCATTTATTCTTACACACGCTTCACTATCGTCATACATACTTTTGATTCCATTCAGAAGCCTACCACCAATATATAGACAGCATATATATATATATATATATATATATATATATATATATATATATATATATATATATATATATATATATATATATATATATATATATATATATATATATATATATATATATATATATATATATATATATATATATTCTTCCTTCTTCCTAAGACTGGGTGTAAGGTGCGTGACATGCATCGGAAAAGAAAAGTAGTAGAAGATATGACACAAGTCGAAAAGAAAGCCCAGCCTTACCTATTAGTGAGAACTCGTCGCAGTCAGAAAAATCCACTCTAGAGCTTCATGGGACCGCGTCGGACCCTCACTATGGCATATCGTCAAGTGTAGGGTTCATCCCCTGGCCCAAGTGGGCCACAACCATACCCCTCACAAAACCCCTCCATTCACTCCTATTATGCACCTTTATTCTCGCCTCTGCCAAACTCACACCTCTCTCCTTCAGACATTCGTTCACAGACTCAATCCACTTTTTCTTCGGTATCCCAGCCGGTCGATTCCCAACACACTCACCACTATACATCCGCTTAACCAACCGACTGTCATTCATCCTTTCCATATGACCAAACCATCTCAACGTACTTTCATTTATTCTCTCATTTACCCCTTTCTTCACACCACACAACTCTAATACATTCATTCCTCATTTTATCAGTTCTTCTCACACCTAGCACGTCCCCAAGATTGTCCATCTGAACACATTGTACTTTAGATCTATACCTCTTATTCTAGACCATAGTCTCACTTCTATACATTAACACAGGTAACAACATACCTTCATGTAAAACCCTAGCGCACTCAAGACTTAGTCCCTTTACGTCCACCAACGATTTAATTGCAACAGCCACCTTCCTGCCATTCACAACTTTCACTTCTGTCTCCCAGCCGATCGATTCCCAACACACTCACCACTATACATCCGCTTAACCAACCGACTGTCATTCATCCTTTCCACATGACCAAACCATCTCAACGTACTTTCATTTATTTTCACATTTACCCCTTTCTTCACACCACATAACTCTCTAATACGTTCATTCCTCATTTTATCAATTCTTTTCACACCTAACACGCCCCTAAGATTGTCCATCTGAACACATTGTACTTTAGATCTATACCTCTTATTCCAGACCATAGTCTCAATACTATACATTAACACAGGTAACAACATACCCTCATGTAAGACCCTAGCGCACTCAAGACTTAGTCCCTTTACGTCCACCAACGATTTAATTGCAACAGCCACCTTCCTGCCATTCACAACTTTCACTTCTGTCTCCCAGCCGATCGATTCCCAACACACTCACCACTATACATCCGCTTAACCAACCGACTGTCATTCATCCTTTCCACATGACCAAACCATCTCAACTTACTTTCATTCATTTTCACATTTACCCCTTTCTTCACACCACATAACTCTCTAATATGTTCATTCCTCATTTTATCAATTCTTTCACACCTAACACGCCCCTAAGATTGTCCATCTGAACACATTGTACTTTAGATCTATACCTCTTATTCCAGACCATAGTCTCACTACTATACATTAACACAGGTAACAACATACCTCATGTAAGACCCTAGCGCACTCAAGACTTAGTCCTTTTACATCCACCATCTATTTAATTGCACCATCCACCTTCCTGCCATTCACAACTTTCCTACTACACTCTGCATCATCCGTTCCCTTTCATCCAACATATATCCTAAATATTTAAACTCAGACACTTGTTCCAGCTGCTCACCATCTAACATAACTTCACACTGAGGACTGTCCTCACTCACAACCATAACCTTACTCTTATCTACGTTTACTTTCAAACCCCTCCCTTTTACACACCCTGCAAAATCTCTTTACCAATCCTCTCAAACTCTTCAGATTCACCTCACAAAACCAAATCATCCGCATATAATAGGTAGGGCACCCTCCACTCTCTTCCATTCTCCATCATTCTAACACCGTCTCCTGCTAATTCTTTCATAACCCCATCCATATACAAATTGAAATAACCAAGGAGACATAACACATCCCTGCCTCACTCCGCTATTAATATTAAACCAATCACTTTCGACACCATTTATTCTTCCACGCTTCACTATCATCATACATACATATATATATATATATATATATATATATATATAGTATAGTTATATATATATATATATATATATATATATATATATATATATTTATATATATATATATATATATATATATATATATATATAGGTAAAGATATATATATATATATATATATATATATATATATATATATATATATATATATTTTTTTTTTTTGTAACATAGATGAACGATATTCTAATATTATTGCTCACTTGATTATCTTTTTGAGTCTTTTCTTTTGTTGTAGTTTTTCTTTTTTTTCTTTTTTTCCTTCCTTTTTTCTTCTGTTGAATTTTGCTATTTCTTTTTCTTTATTTTGGTTTATATTTTTGCCTCATTTATCCTGACCCAATCACAATATATACAGAACCCAATAATCGGATATGAAGCCTCAAGTTCACCTACTGTCACTATACAAACCGCATTAAATCACTATATAAATTAGGTTTGAGGGGAGAATGTGTGTTTGTGCGGGGGTTCGATTTAGGTCCTGTTCTTCATTTTAACTATTTCTGTTTCCGATGCATTTTGCTCACCCCACACCCAATGTGTGGAGAAGATATAGAGAAGGGGAGAGAATAAATTAGGATTTTCTTTTTGCAGAATCTTTTTTTTTTTTTTTCTTGTATTAAAATCTTCCTTGTAGGTTTAAAACCTCTTGTACGTTTTGCGTGTCTTAAGAGGTAATTAAAAGAACAGTGGGGTAGCTGGCGTAGGGTCCAGCTACCACTTATTTATGCCTTAGAAATGTTCATGCATTGTTCAGATTTCTGGTTCATGGTTGCGCACCCTACCCCCAGTTCTGGGGAACCAAGGGCCAGCTGATGATGATTAATTATCATACTTCTCATATTTTTATACCATTTTACGTGTTAATTTTGATCTCCATGGAATAAATATGTAACAAAAATTTAGTTGTAAATTAAGTTTAATTAAAATGAACCGTTAATATATATTTAATATTCGTGTTAAAAACGAGTTTTGAAATTTATGAAAGTAACTAGTAGGAGTTTCTTTTTTAATTATGCAAAGGTGTACCATGGGTATTTGTAATTGGTTATAATTTTAATGATAATAAATGCTAATACTAGTAAATGATATAATGTATTAATGGCAAAAGTATAATCATTAGACTAGCTCAGGTACATTTGATAAAATATTTTGCGTTCAGTCTACTATAATCCAAACATAATTATTTTACTTATAATTAAATACCTTATTAATGACAAGATGTGACATTGGGGGTCTGTCGCATT
The DNA here is from genome assembly GCA_015478945.1 of Trachelipus rathkii. NCBI lineage: Eukaryota > Metazoa > Arthropoda > Malacostraca > Isopoda > Trachelipodidae > Trachelipus > Trachelipus rathkii. The sequence goes on along the minus strand of JABUQX010120151.1, from coordinate 25,041 downwards.
GTTGTGAAGCTTTGGGGTGGATTTTTTGGCTGCAACAGGATCGCACTTAAGGGTATGGGGGCTTTCTTTTCGACTTAGGTCATGTCCTTTTACTTAACTATTTTGCTATTTTGTTATCGGTGAAGGTTGCGCAATCCACCCCCAATCTTGGAGATTCCTGGGAAGGATAAAGAAAGAAGTTAATATCTAGTTGGAGTCGGTCACATGCATATGCAAATAGGATGAGTTAATGGAAATTTATGATTATGTGTTCTAGTAATATGATATATCAAGATTTGCTTTATGTAAATGATCTCATTAAAATACATTGAGTGCAGAGCATCCACACATGGACATTCTGCGATTAACACATTTAACACACTACTTTACACAGTATTTGTATCCTTAAATTTTCTCTTTTCAGCTTCTTCAAAATGGAGACACACTGAACCGATTCGTGCCTGATAAATTCGTCGACATTCTGCGCGACATTACCGAAGTTGTCATTCGACATTCGTTAGGAAAACCTTGTAAATTAAATGTTTTGGCGGCTCTTGCAGAGTCATGGCCTAAGGTGAACGAGGGTTCTAATCCTCGTACTGTCCACGCATCACTCGCGGCTAAATTAGGATTTTCATTAAATATTTGAGAGAGGTAGATGTTCTGGTAGGTTAGATCTACACATCCTGATAGAGGAGTTAAAAACCCAGCGACTATTTTTCGAAATTGTGAATATTTTAAGTTTGTCCCTTACATTTATATTGATTGTTTTTGATCTCAACATGCGCACTGACAAAACAACATACTCTTTTCAAAGCATACAGCACACTGACAAAACAAAACACACAATACACACACTGACAAAAAAAAACACTGACAGAGACACGCTACACACTGACAAGATACATAATACACTGACAAAACTGAAAACGCAGAATACACCCTGACGAGAGAGACACTGACAAAAGTGAAAACGCACAATATACCCTGACGAGAGAGGCAACTACTGACAAAAACTGACAATGCAGTACCCCGTGACGAGAGAGAAAACATACTTTGAAAAGAGACACAACACATTCTTACAAAACGCTCAAAACGTTCCTACAAAGCACACAACACACTATGACAGAACATCTTTGCTAAAATAAACGAACTTTGGTAAATGCACTGACAGAACACATTAACGAAACACACATCAAACCCGACGAAAACATTTACTCGTAAACATACACACTTCCTATTTTTAATGGCTTTTTTGTTGTTTTTTTGTTTTTTGTTTTTTAGTGTGTGTGTGTGTGTGAGAGAGAGAGAGAGAGAGAGAGAGAGAGAGAGAGAGAGAGAGATTCTTCCAAATGATAAGTAATTCTTTTTACATATTTTTAAATTGTTAAATAGCGTTACAATTTTCTTACGTTTAGTATAAGCTTACCGAGTTACTGAAAGTGGCTTTCGAATTATATTTTTTACACAATATAATGTTATAGTCATTATAATTATTATTATTATTATTATTATTATTATTATTATTATTATTATTATTATTATTATTATTATTATTATTATTATTATTATTATTATTTAATAGCAGTTAAACTTGCTTATCACACTTTAGATTGTTTTAATTGTTTTAAATTTTTATTATATATATATATATATATATATATATATATATATATATATATATATATATATATATATTTATATATATTGTTATATATATATGTATATATATATATATACATATATTGATAAATATATAGTTATATATATATATATATATATATATATATATATATATATATATAGTATATAGCAGATATATATATATATATATATATATATATATATATATATATATATATATATATATATATATATATATATATATATATATATATATATATATATATATATATATATATATAAACTATTTTTTAGATGTTTTATTATTTATTTTAGTTTGTCAATTGTGGTTTCAGATCACTGGGCGTAGAGGCGGAGAAACCTCGATAGGGGTTGTGATATCGAGGTTATGGGGGAAGGGATGTTTGAGACCTGTATCCCCCAACCCCGCAGTATGGTTTTGGATACATGTTTTTTTTTTTGCTTTTTTATTTGTGTTCATGTTCTTGGTTAATAGGAAGGTATGTGGTTTTGCTACACCCGCATGCTGTATCACCTACATCCAACATCTATATTGAAATTAACTATGTAGATTTCATGCAGAGCTTTTAGATAATAGTAAATTTCCCCATGGAACATCTGCATTTTGTAGATGTCAGATATTGGAATCTACAGATGTTTGAAATCTCGTCTTTAATATCTTGCTTCATACTATATGTAATTGGACGAATATTACTAAACATTAAGTTTATAAATGTTATCTCTTTGGTGTAATTATGCAGCTCTTTTATGGTAGTAATATAAGTCATTTTAAAAGACATATTTTTTGAGATTTTACAATTATTATAATTATATAATTTGTATGGCTATGCATGCTCATTTTTTAAATAAAATTATATTTGCTATGGTTTTTTTCTATCCTTTTTTTTTATCAGAGAGGGGTGGAGGTGCACCCATGCTTTTCCTGAGTCTCTTGAGCCCCCATGAGGTATAAGTTTGGTCGTAGACTGGTACAAAACCTTAAAACCTTAGATGCAATATTTTAACAAGCCTATTACGTACCATAGTTACAAATAGTCTTAAAGAAAGGGCAAGGGATTTTTTTTTTCTCTGGTAAAGCAGCTAATTTTGTAGGCTGAGCTGTTTTAATGCAGTTACAATATTATATTGGTTTCTACTTCCAAGCTTGTTTTGTGTGCAGTTTTAAAGGCACCCAAAGCAATTCTGAATCCCTCCTTTTGGATTGTAATTAGAAGGCGCAGAGGAACAAATAACATTTGATTATTTACTGGGCAACAGTCGATCAGTTTTGACTGTACTTGTAAGATGAAAAGTGGGTTTGAATAGATCCCACCCCTATTTTGAAAAGATGGAGGAGGGGAATGTTCGTTGTATGAAGGAGATGTATATGGTTTGTTATAAAAAAAAAAGGTCTACCTCTTCCCTTTTTCACAGAATATGGCAGTGGATTTAGCACGGGAAAATTGAAAGTTGAATTGAATTTACAAGTTGGAACTGCCGTTGCATGATTCCGATTTTGTTCATAGAGGGCCTGGTCATTGACGTAGAGTTAAAATTTGATATATCAGAAACATCTTTAACAACGTCGTTAAATCTCATGAGTAAGCACTTTGAACACTTTCCTTTGTTACGCCCTCGTCCATCACGAACAGTTTACCAACAATGCACTTGGAAGTGTGCATGCCAATGGAGCCTTTGAATGAAGTGGGAGTAATCCACTGAGAACTAGCAAATGAAGCTTGTAGGAGATTTCAGTTCTTCAAGTTGAGTTGTATGCTTTTCACGATTGAAAAATTCTCCCTGCACCAGTTTATCCTCTGAAATTTCTTTCCGAACATCGTGCCTTTTTCTCAAGGAAGATCAACTGCTCAACGATGATTTTGAAGCCGAATCAAGATAGGAGAAAATAAACGGAGGCTGTACAAAGCTGAAGAAGTCTGTTTTTCGTCATTTTGTCCTATGCATTTGCCTGTGATTATATTTGATCGAGTGCATAGGCTCCTGAAATCTATGAACATTAGGAAGGCGGGTGGCCCAGATGGCATTCCTCCCATAGTTTTGAGGGAGTGTGCTTCTGTACTGGTTCCGCTCTTCGTTCAACTATATTCTCTATGCCTCAATACTAGCCACTTTCCCTCAGTGTTGGAAACGCACATATGCTCCAACCTATTCCAAAAAAAAGTAGCCCCTCTGATCCTTCCAAATATCGACCTAAAGCTCTCATTTGTATCCTTCCTAACATCTTTGAAACCTTTTTCAACTCTCATTTCTAAGATCATCTGGAATCTCATTCCCTTCTTTCCGATCACCAGTTCAACTTTCGGCACTCTAGGCCTACTGGTTATATACTTTCCTATCCGCCCTTAGGATCTACGGGGAGACATGTGGTTGCGTTTAACATATCCAAAGTATTTGACCTACTTTCCAAGCTCCCCCTCCTTTGGGTTTCCTCCTTCTCTTTGCTTACATATGTCTATATTTCTTTTAAATCATTCAATATCGGCTGTTGTTGATGTGGCGACTTCTTTTTCTGTCAATTGTGGTGTTACTCAGGGTTCTGTCTTATCTTCAACTTTATTTATACTTTTCAGTAATAATCTTCTTACCTGCACATTTAACTTTATCCACTCATATGCCGATGACTCGACCTTTCATTCTTCAACTCATTTCAAATCTGCTCCCTCTTTTACATCTAAAATTGCTTCTTGTCTTAATCTTTCCGATTCTATTATCGCTGAACTGGGTAGAATTTCCGGATGGGGTCGTCTCAACCTTGTGAAATTTAACTTTTAAAAATCCAACTTCTACAAACCTCCCTCTCTAGGACACCTTCTAACTTTCCTATCTCTTTTGATGGTTCTCTCGTCTCTCCTGTGACAATATAAACATACTTGGACTTAACATAACAAAAAATGTTCTTTACACACACATTACCAACGGTTGTTAGGACGGCCTGAAGAAATCTGGGAGTTCTGTTTAGACTGCGAGACTTTTTTTTCCCTTTTCAGTTACTCTTATCTATACAAGGGTCTCATCCGTCCTTGCATGGAGTACTGCTCTAATATCTCTGGGGGAGGGCGGTTTCGGTTTACCCAGCTTTTGGACTAGGGTCGAAGTCAAAGGCTCTGGTACGTCGAGTTTCTTTTGCCGGCGCGAATGTTGAGTGAGCTGATCATTCTTATTCCTATAGATACCGCAGCGGCAAAGTGCTCGAGTGAAACTGACCACTCGACGTCTTGCTATTAACACCAGTAACTCCGCTGAGGTGCTTCCTTCTTTCCCAGCCACATCTGTTCTGTGGAAATTTCCTCTTCATTTCTGCGTTTCCTGCGGAATTTATCTCCCTCTGCCTAAAAGCCTGCGTCTGTGCTCATCTGGGAAATTTGCGTAAGTTGGTGGAAATTTTTGAGGTGTTTAACACCCCCCTCCTTGAACTTCATGAATACTGTTCTTGCCCGTGAGTGATGTCGACAACTGTAAAAAAAAAAAATTCATTTGACCTCTTTTCGAATGGTAACACCTGATCTGTCTTTCCATTCCTTACTTGCTCACTAATAAGTTCAGAACTAGCTCACTCAACATTGTGTTAAATACACTTTAATACTATCCTTAATCCATGATCATGAGGAACGCTGTCATATTGTTTCTTGCAATCGATCCATCCCATACTAAAATGTTTCTGACCTCTTCTTCTATTTTCCATTATCATCTTGTTTATTAATAACTGATCCTTTGTTCCATAACTTCCTGTACTGAATCATTTTTGCTCTTCATTAATTATGTCGTTTGTTTCTAGGAGTGTTGTTACCCTTTTCGTCATGACTCCCATTTACATTTTATATACGATTGGTAAACATGTGATAGGACGGTATTTGCTAGGTAATTCTGTTTCCTCATTCTTTGGTATTAATGTTGCAATTGCAGTAGTAAGTTAATCTAGGATTTCTTCCTAGTGAGTCATTATAGGATTTCTTCCTGGTTTTCTGTTAGCTTATTAAAACTTTCTGTTAGAGGTTTTATAAGTGTTTTTAATTTCTCTAACCATATATTATGTACTTAATCTTTCCCTGGTGCTTTCCAACTTCCACTTCTTTTAATAATACTCCTCTTTACTTCATTTTTTTTTTTTTATATATTTTCCACCTTCTATTGGTATAATCACTGTCATTTGAGGGTTGTTTACTATTTCTCTTTTCCAATCAGCTTCATTATTAGGGTTAGTTTCACTATTATGAATCTCCTTTCAAAATCTCTAGATTTCTTCTTTAGGAGGTGGTCTTTCCACTTTAATCATATCCTTTCTCAATTCTCTATAGAGTTTTGCTGGGTCTTCTCTAAATTTTCTATTCTTTTTCTTTATTTCTGTTTTTTAATATCTTGTCTTTTTTTAACCTTTGCAACTAGTATTAGTTTCCTTCTTCCTATTACAATAACAAGTGGGCCCCCATTTTCCACACTCTCTCTATATAGTAAGTTCTGTAATTTTTTTTCTTGTGATGGTAGCAGTAACTCCATTTTAAAATTCAGATAATATTGGTATTTCTCTTAGATGTTTTATTTCTTTATCCATTCTAATATTCCAGGGTGGTTTTATTTCTCTTTGTTTAGCTCTTTTTGCTCTTCCAATTTTCCTGACTTTAATTTCTAATGTGTCAGCTATTGCTCTAGCAGAAGAATAATAAAGCAGATTTATTTTTGTAATATCGCAATTTTGTGGTAAAATCGGGGAAAAACCTATACAAAAAAATATGAATATAAATAATAATTGATAATAAAATAACAAAAACAAAAATAATAATGAATTTATATAAAAAATAGTTATTTAAAAGCTGAGGAAATTTTTCGATAAGGGGTGTGCGAAAATATAAATTTAAAACTTAAAATCAAAATCTAATCTAAAAATAATACTTTATAAATTTATAAACTGTGGCACATATTGAAAATTTTTACATTTATATTTAAGACACTTTTTGTTAAGAAAACACACTAAAAATATTTAAATCTAAACACTACACGAAAACTCACCCATTGAGCTTATAGAAGAGAACACTTTTTCAGCACAAGATATAAACACCGCAAAGTTTAATTCACAAAAATACACTTTTTGATAGGCTTGCAAAACGGAAGCGAAGTAAATGAATCACACAAAGTAGGCTGGAGAGTGAGCGGATGACGACGTGCTCTCAGTGAGACGAACTGACAAGGAGTGAGGCAGTTTTAGATCAGACTTCCTAATTATATCCACACGGGGGACAGGGACAAACTTATGGTAAATAAATATGTAGAATGCATTATGTTAAAATCAAACTGAAAGAAAGGAAAAGATTTGATAAAATCAAAACGAAAGCGAAGACAAACGAAAAAAGTATAAAAGGTTGCGTTAAGAAAAAACTTTGCATGATCAGAAGGACAAATTGTTAGCAAAACAACTAAAAACGACAGAAATAGGTTCAAGCGGTGTGGAGTAAGAGAGAGAGGGACTAACAATACCCCTCCCCTAGCAAGAACGTGAGCCCCCCCACACGATAGAGTGAAATGAACAACAGGACGGAAGGGTACGACCGGCATGCGAAGTAGGATAAGGCAAGAGAAGGACGGCAGGAGGTGACGAACGAGAGGAAGAGGGAAAACTAGGCTGGGAGGTTGGACAGTGGAAGAGGAAGACTAGGGTAGGCAGAGGAAGGGAAACCGACGGACGAAGTAGGAGGGCAACAGGTAACCACACGGAGTAGGAGCAATTAAGAAACGGAGGTAACAAGGAAGATGGGTGCAGGAGTGGGACCATGCAACTGAAGAAGAGGGGCATTCGGGCATCCAGGAGATGCTGGGCTTGATGATGTTTCAATCGAGCATGTTCTCCACTTTGGGATCCTTTCTGAAGGGGAAGTTACTTGTGGTGCGTTGTAACACACGAAAGG
>JABUQX010120151.1:7500-15000 GCA_015478945.1 Trachelipus rathkii | reverse complement strand
AGTTCGATTCTGTGGTAAGCAAAATATATCGTTACGTGGACATCATGACAGGTCGAATCAAACTCTCTTGGCCTGTGGGAAACGATGGCACTTTTTGGGAGGCTTTTAAGATATCGTGCTAAAGCCTGGAGGACCATGTTCTTTCAGAACATTTAAAAACTAGTGGTAGAAATTCCATATGTATACCAGTTCCACAGTTCAAAATGCTCTAATGTCATCATTTTGAGCATCTCATTCACGTAAAATTAAGCAAAACATAAATAAAAGTAAATTTTTACTTGTTCTAGCCGATGAGACGACCGATGTGTCCCAGAAGGAACCAATTTTCGTTGTGTGTGCGTAACGTTGATATTGAAACTTCTCACCGTCAAAAAGTTTTTTTTTTGGTTTCTGGAAGGTTTTAAATGAATAAGTCTTTGCAAAATTATGAAAAAAAGTAACTGAACTTGGTTGAATACAAATGAATCTAAGACAGGGGTAAGACGGTGCAGCAGCAATGAGTGGTGAGTTCAGGAGTGTTTCAGAAAGTATAAAGGAAAAATGTCACAAAGCTATTTATACTCGCATTGCTTAAATTTATTGTTTTACAGGGACGCTTGTATAGTTCAGAATATTCGAAATGCATTGAATAATATTCAGAATGTTGTACATTTTTTCTTATAAGTGCTAAGGAGGACAAAAGTTCTTTTATAAAAAATAGAAGAGCTTATTCCTAAGAGTAGCAAAAAGAGATTAAAAAAGTTTGCAAAACTCGCTGGTGCCAACGGCATGAATCGGTTTTATTATTTAAAAGATGATAAACCCGATAATAAGGCAAGCTTTAGAAACAAACAAAATGTTGAGTTAAATATCAGTCAGGAAAAAGCTACCTTAATTCGTTAAAACAATGTTTTAGAGTTCTTTCTGGTTTCCTTGTTTGTTTTTAAACAAGACTGTTAAGTTTTTTTTAAAAAAAAAAACATACAATCTAATTCAAAACGATTGCAGACATACGTTATTGAATTGATTTGGTGAGTGCATACAATAAAGTGAATCTAGTTAAAACTAAACTTGAAGCCATCAGAGAAAATGCAACATTAGAATTTCAATAGATTTTTGAAGAATGTGTTAGCGCATCTGAATCTGAGCTGGGTATTTAGATTAATGTACCAAGAATTAACAAATTCCAAAAATACAGACCCAACATTCCTACTATCGACAAACAGACATATTATCGCACATCCATTTTTTATACCATTTTTGGATGATTTAATATCAGCATTAGGAAAGAGGTTTTAAATCATAAAGAAATTATCTCTTCCTTGCAATTTGTCATACCGAACAGGTGTAATGTGCCATGAGAAGATAATTGTGTAATATTTTTACAAGGAAGATCTCGAAGCCCAATGAGGATTTAGTAAAAGCAGAATGGATTTATGGAAGTTGAAATGGCATCACAGCACAGATCTTGTTAGCAGTTACAATTTATAAATATTTACATCTTGTTGCAAATACTGGCAATTTTACCCTTGTCTTCTGCTTCAGTAGAAAAAACTTTTCAACATAAGACTTCTGGAAAATCTACTTAAGAAATACTATTGGAGATGAAAGGACTTACTGGACTTGCCCTCCCCTACATACATCGAAATAGATTCAGATTCTGAAGTTATCTCGGACTTGCTCACTTTCATGCCCGGCGATTAAAGTTAACATCAGGTAAGATGATTTTAGTAATTTATACAAATTATTCCCACTTTTCTTGAAATATTAATATTGGTTCTTCCACTTTTTATATTATATTAATAATATATATATATATATATATATAATATATATATATATATATTTAATATAATATATTATATATATATATAAATATATATTATATTATATATATAAGAAATATATTTTTTGTCTGGCCCCCCCCCCGAAAAAAAATCCTGGATACGCCACTTGTAAATTATAATTATATATATATATATATATATATTTTATTACATATTATATATATATATATAATATATATAATAATACTATATATATATAATATATATATTATATATAGTATATATATAACTATATATATATATATATATATATATATTATATATACTAATATTGCGCAGCTCATGCGATTATGGGGCGTTAAATCTATTAGCCTCTGCATGCGCGCGGGGCCCTTATAAGACGCGGGGCCCAGGGCGATTGCCCAGGTCGCCCTGTCCAAGTACCGTCGTATCGGGCCTGTAGTTGACCGCGATGAGAGTCGTGACGAACCAGACCGTATGAGCAGTAATCAAGTTCGGAAGGGATGCAGGTGATCCCAAACTAACCACCTCCGCAGGCTAGGGAACGAAGTGCTGACGAGTTATCGAAAAGGCTTCCAATGAGGAATAAGAATATTCAACACTGACTCGAAAGGCGAGTCTTGATGATGCCAGGTTGTAACTCTCTGATGGTTTGAGGATAGGAAGCAACAGAGTGAGTATGAACTTGGCGCACCCATTGAGCAGAGAGATACTACGAGATCTGCGTTTGTGAGAATAATCACGTGTCACGAATTCGCGGAATTGACTCATTCGCAAGCATCAGTCTCCTGCATATGTAGGAACTCCGTCATTATACATGTCCTAACCGGAGTGCCCTGCCAGTGGACTGTGTGACGTCTCGACCAGTTACTTTTCTCGCGTGCGTTATCCTTGCCTCCATCATAGGAAGCTCTGAGTCGCTCGATGAAACGAACTCTCCTATATTTTCTATGTCCCTCTGGGGCATGAGTACCTCGCTAGCGCGGTGAGCTTTCTTGGAAACACTGCATGAGAATCGAAATGGAAGTATCTTCCAACAAGGTGAGCGTCTACTACCTCAGTCTACCCTTTGGCTCTAGTCTGAGAAGTAGCAGGCGCGAGTGCCTACACCTATGTAACACACATTCTGAGCAAAGAAACAGAGAACAATGTCCTTGGGCCGATGCGTTACTGTCACAATAGTGCACGTAGCACAGTGAAGGAAGAGCTTCTACAACCCGTAGTGCGCTGTAGCGGTCTCGAGTGCAGGTAGAATCGCTCGAGTAATCCCGTCTAGAGTATGGACAGTGTCAGGATACTACTATGTGCTATGCTGGACTTAGATCAGCCGATTGTTACCGGGCAAAGCGAGACAACTCCTACTCGACAGGAGCATTATAAGGTGACTCTCCATGACTTTCGAACGTTTGTGCAACTTATAGGCGCTAAGTTTATGTCTGCGAAGCTTAACGTCTCGGAGATAGGGTATGGCCAAACACTAATGTTGTTTTGCCGACCTTAGATCCTCTCTGTGTAGCTTTAGACCTGATGTGCGAGCTGATCGCGTCTAGTGACAGTGTAGAGGAATGTCCAGAAGTACTTCCTAATGGCGACGCATGTTTAGTTTTAGCCTACGTTCGTTTTGGTTTTTATTTGCGGACATCTAACGGCGAGTGCCAGCTGAATCTATCGCTCTAGTGAAAGTGGAACAGCAATACTGCCGAGAACACGTTCTAGCACTTGCAGTATTCTCGACATGGTGAGAGTTCACACTACTCGAGTATCGGCAGAACTGTAAAATTCCTTCACAGCTCTGCTGGCCCTACGGTCGGACATTCTCTTCGTACGCTGAAAGACGGAGAATACGTGATCGCATGGATAGCAACTATATGCTGAGGAATGAGCATCTCCGGGTATTGGTGTTCTCCGCATGCCTCATCTTTATCCCATTCGACGTAGTATTGTGTGGTATGTACATTATCACTTAGTCTAAACAAATCCTGGGGCTGTATAAATACTTGACTCATAACGGATGACTGTGTCCTCCGTAGATGGGGACTTGCTTGATGCTGGTAGTACTCAGTCTGCTACCTATGTGCTCTATAGCGCCAGTGATGTGACACGGGTATATCAGTTGTCCGTCTATAAGATTACTACAACCTTCAACAAATCGCAATATGTGAGAGGTAGCCTTTCATCAGTATCTAGTCTCCGAACTTGGTTGCATGCGAATTCCTCTCATACACACGCCGATGTCACCTGTACCTCGGACAGGGTTAAGGCTGTCTTGAAGAGAAATCGACACAAGGAGTATCGTTCTCACTCAACACCAATAGCTAAAAAAGAATGAATATGTGAGACACGAAACCACTTACGCTCTTTCAGTTCCCTCGAACAAGCGCGTATGCGGATTCCCTCGTTTAGCATCAGTGGGTAGTGAGTAGCATAGCCTAAACGAGCTAGCTAAGACGGGGAAGAGTCATGCAACACACCTGACATTCCCAGCAAGACATTCCATCCACCCTATACCAAGTCGACACACTCCCTTCCTCATATTTGTGCTACAAACCAAACGGTGATACTTACCGCCCTACAGGTGACTACAGATGCCTTAATACTGATCAACTCGTCCAGATAGGTTATGCGCTTCTCTTCGCTGGCAGCATACAGTGAGATATATGGCCACTCGCTGCGTCCTTTCGCTGTGCGCAGTCGACAAGTGCAGTGGTCCATAGCACATATTTATGTAGGTGGCTTAAGAAGTGAGGATAATGAACATTTTTGAGGACGATAGCAGATCCAGTCCTTCCTTGCAGACGTCCTATATTTGTGACGGACGACGTGACTGATTATCCTAAATCTCCTAACAAGTTTCACTCTCGAAGAAAACGACTCGGTTGTGACCAGGACTGTTGTACAATACATACAGTTAGCAACGGGCATCAGGTCAGTGTCTTGCATGGAGCACGACATGCGAGTCGTTCCGAGCACACGGCGTACTATCCATAGCGTGCAAGAATACTGCCTGTGTATCAATGCTCCGTAATATTTAGTCGATGACTAAGTCACGCCGAGAATACACCTATTCAAAATATTAACACGTATGCCTATAACTTCAGAACCCTAACCTCTCTGATAAACGACTTTGCCTCGTCGCGTGAGAAAGGTGCTCTCTCAGCCCTCGTCGAGGTATCTTGCTAGCCAATTTGTAGCATGGCAACTACAGTATGTTAATAGCGATACCGAATAGGAGATCGCGATGGACAGGGATTGAGATACGATAGTGGATACGTATGAGTGGAACGAATTGCGCTGCGTTCTGAAGACGGAAAGGGACGAAGAAATTAAAAAGACCGACGGGTTATTAAACAGCAGTTATGGACGTCTGCCAGGATGGACTGGATCTGATAAAAAGCTTTCACAAGATCTCATTTTGCTAAAATGTTACATCCCAGAAAGGTTGCGGGAAATCCGTTGTGAGGAACAGGGTACCTATCTGGAAGAGTGATGGCGTTAAGGCATCTGTAGTCGCCTGTAGGGCGGTAGTCACCGTTGGGTTTGAGTACCAGGTGAAGAATGGAAGCGTAGTCGGACTTGGAAGGACGTATGATGCCATGCTGAAGCAGAGTGTTGAACTCCTGCTTAGCAGCTTGCAGTTTATCAGGAGCAAGACGACGTGCGTGGGAGAAAGGAGGTCTCGCATTCGTCTCGATGTGGTGGACGACGTTGTGTTTAACCTCCGGGAAGGTCGAGATGGGAGCTACAAGATCAGGAAAGTCGGAAGAAGAAGGGATTCGAAGCGGTTTGTACCGTGAAGGAAGGTGGAGTACCGTTAATGGAAGAGGGTGAGGCATGGATACAGGCAGAGAGAACTGAGTCTCGTAATCGATTAAGTGGTTGTGATGTAGGTCAACATGGATATTAAAATGGGAAAGAAAGTTGGCATCAATTAATAGCATTAATAAGTTTACCAGAGAAAGTCTCGGATGAAAGAGAGGGTGAGATTGAAATGTTTGGACCGTAAGTGTGAATAAGAAAAACCGTCAGCGGCCTGCCAATTGAACCCAATGATTTCAGCGGCACGGTTCTTCTGCAAAAAAAAAAAGAACGAGGTAAACAGAGAAGGAAGATCCGGTATCGATTGGAGATAGGACAAAGCGTAGAGGATTGTAAACACAAAAGTAACTCAATTGGGACGCAGGGGATTCGGCCACACCGTTGCGGTTTTATGGTGTGTCATCGGGGTTTAACTGATAAAGCCACAGGGTCTTGATTGCATTGCGGGTTCCGGTTTACCCAACGCTGATGCCGGTTCTAAACATACTCCCTGTGGATTGTGCGTTAGGAGGTCGCGGCAGAATGTTGAGAGATGTGGTTGCTGAGGTTGGAGTTGCGGTGGGAGTTCAGGCAGATTGACGCGACGGGGGTAGGTGACCGCCGATAGAAACGACGATGCTAAGGAGGATACGGATAGTGAGAGAAGAGGTGAGCAGAGATGAGGAAGATAAAAAAAAAAAAAAAAAAAAAAAAAAAAAAAAAAAAAAAAAAAAAAAAAAAAAAATATAAAAAAAAAAAAAAATGACTGGTACTAAGCAGGGTGAGCTTCAAGAGTGCGAATTCTATTCATTAAATCGAAGATGGTATTCTCTAGAGTAGCGATTCGTGCCTCAAGCACAGCGGTATTGGCGGAAGGAGAGTAGATTACATTTGTTAAACATTGCGCCAGCGGATTAGTGGGTAACTGGGACCCTTGACCTGGTGGCAATGTGAAGACACAATAGGCAACAGGTAGTACCCACTGAGCCGATCGAGATAGTGCGCCTCGAATTGGGTCTGCGAGTGCCGCGAGATCGCGTTCCGTATCGGTAGGATCATCTGTGGCTAGCTGTAACTGGAGCTCGGTAGGGAGCTCTTGGAGAAAAAGCTGACGTACTATATTGATGCAGGAACCAACAGGTGGACTCTCAAGCAATCCTAACATATCGGATAATAGAGCAGATGGTAGCCGGTCTCCAAGGCTTTCCTTTTTCAAAAGTTTCTTTATTTTCTCTGAATCCAAGATGTCTAACCTAACTAATAACTCGCCTTTTAGGTCCGAATAAGGCTGATTGCTGGAATGCAGCCGGGGTAAAACATCCCTTAATCGTTGGAGGACCTTAACTGGTAAGATACTCAATAAGGAGCGAAAGCGCTCGATTTCACTAGTTGCCTCCAATTGTAACTCCAGGAGGATGAAAGTTAAATCTAAATCGTTATCTATGAATTTTCCATTAAAAGTGGACGTAGTTTTGGGAGTCTGAAGCCGGAGCCGGGGCCGGAGTTGGGAAGTCACATTGGCATTTACATTTGGAGGAGTATCATCGTTGGAGGCGATCTCATGATAATAAAATTTGAACTAAAAATACAATAATTAAAAATACGTCACATTGTTACACTGTGGGACCTGCCTAGCTAGCTATAAAAATAATTAAAATAATAAAAAAAAATACTTAAAATTAAGGTGACACAATAAAAAAAAAACAAGGGCCAATACGACCCCCCCCACAAATATATATATATATATATATATATATATATATATATATATATATATATATATATGAATATATATATTATATATATATATATATATATATTATATATATATATATATATATCATTATTCTCCTGAAGTAAAGGGGAAAGAACAAATGTTTTCTTATGCTTGGCTGATGATGTTTACCAGCAGCCCCCA
>JABUQX010120151.1:0-5000 GCA_015478945.1 Trachelipus rathkii | reverse complement strand
AGCAATTGTTAGCAGTTGAAAAAAGAAGTATGTGGTGTGCTAAAGTAGGAAGTAAGAAGGATAACAGTGAGTGGTGGACTGAAGAGGTGATGCCAAGCGGGTTTAAAAGTAAAAAAAGAAGCGTGGTTGAATGTACTAAAAGGCAAATGATGAAGTTTCAAAAGAAAGATGGCTTTAGGAATTATATAAGGAGGAAAAAAGGATGCTAAAAGATGCATACGTAAGAGAAAGAAGAGGTAATAAACAGTTGGTAAGAGGATGGAATAATAGGGGGACATTCAAGGAATATGAAGCTTTTCTGAAGGAAGCGCGAAAAGGTTAAGAATTAAAATAAGGGGAACCTGCTTAGAATAATGATAGGGATGGTGTTTTTGTAACTGATGAATGGATGTGAGTGGAGTGTGGAAAGGAACCTTTGGAAAATTCCTGTATAATTATGGCAAGTAATTGATGAGGTGATAATGGACTGTGTGTGGGTTTGATGGTGACAGAAGGAATAGGTATTTCTGGATGAGGTTATTAGCAAAGAGAGGTAATGGTTAGAGTGAGAAAGTTGAAGAATAGTAATCTGCAGGTATAGATGAACATTACTGGTGAAATGATCAAGAACGGAGGGAAGATGGTGATGAATTGGATTTTGAAGTTGTGTAATAACAGGCGTTATAATGGAGGGTGTAGTTTTGAGGGATTGGAGGAGAGCAGCGTCTCAAAAGTCCAACCTTTATATAAGGGGATAAGGAGAGATAAAAAAGGGAAACTGTAGAAAAAATATAGGCGTATTTAGTTTAAATTGAGTGTCATGTAAGGACGGAAAGATATATGCTGAGTGTATTGTTCCAAAAAGAGTGACCGAGCCGATGACTGAAGGACTGAATTGCGTGAAAAAAACAAGGTGCGGTTTTAGGAGTATAAGAGGAATGTGTGAAGATCGAAAATCTTTATAATGAAAGCAAATAGAGAAAAAAATTGAACGAAGAGAGAGGAAGATAATTGTTTTAGTTTTATGGAAATTGCAACCAGAGGGATCATGATAAAGAGGTTAAATAGGGAAAGGTATCATATTGCAGGTTTAGATTGAATATCTAGTGTTCCGAGATAGGACTTCTGAATTGGAATTCAAAAAGTATGATATGACAGATAGTGAGGCGTGAAAAAAATATGTAACAGATAAATGGTGTCAAAAGTTGATAGGTTATAGTATTCAATGGCGAGAAGTAGAAAAAGCCTCCCTGGTTATGTCTCCATTGATACTATTACAATTGTATATGGAATGGGAAGAAGTTATTAAAGAATTTGAAGGTGAGGAACGGTGGACAGGAAATGGTGTAAATAGAAATGATTAGGGAGATGAGTGGAGTGTGCAACCACCTCCATATTATATGCGGATAATCTGCGTTATTGTGTGGCAATCTGAAGAGTAATTGGAAGAAAATTGGATAGGAGAAATTTGAGCAGGGATGTAAAAAGGAGGAGGTATTGAAGTAGATACCGACATGCCCTTTTCAAACGATAGACGAACCCAAGGCTCTTTAGAGCATTACCAATACCTGCTCGATAGATGTGCGCAGCATGGAAACAAAGTGTCATGACTTTAAAATATTTAGGTATATTTGGATGAGAAATGGGAACGGATGAAATGCAGAAGATATTAGTAGGGATAAAGTTAAAGTGAATGGCAGGGTAAGGTGGCTTAGGTGCAATAAATCGTTGGTGAAATGTAAAAGGGACTAAGTTTTGAGTGGCTAGGGTCTTACATGACAGTATGTTGTTTTCTGTGTTATTGTTTAGCAGTGAACTATGGTCTGGAAATAAAAGTATAGATATAAAGTCAATGTGTTTCGATGGGACAAATCTTAGGGGGCATGCTGAGAGAGTATGGAAAAATATAGAACCAAAATTACCGTATCAGAGAAGGTGTGTGGTGTGAAAGAAAGGAGTTAAACGAGAGAATAAATGAAAGTTATTATGCTGAGATGGTTTTGGTCCATGTGGAAAGATGAATATAGCCGGTGTTTTAAGCAGATATGTATTGGTTGCGCGAGTTGTGTTGAAAACCACAGCTGGAGAGATCGAAGAAAAAGTGAGATTGAGTCAGTAACGAATGTTTGAAGGAGGAGAAAATGTGAGTTTGGCAGAGGCGAGAATTAAAGTGCATAATAAAATGAGTGGGCTTGGGTTTTGAATGAGGGTATGGTTGTGGCCCACCTAGAGGTCAAGGAATGAAATCCCAATCACTGACGAATTTTACATAGTGAGGGTCCCGTCGCAGAGTCCCGTGAAGCTATTTAGGTGGTTTCTGAACTGCGACGAGCCACTTACCAATTAATGAACGGAGGGGGGGGGAGTAAGGCTGGGCTTTCTTTTCGTAATTTTGTTTCATGTTCTTCTACTGCTTTTCTTTCTGATAGCTTGTAACTTCACACATTTACCACCAGTCTTCAGGGAAGAACAAAGATAGATGAGAAAAAAGAATATATATAAGAATATATATATATAAAATAATATAATATAAAATATATAATATTATAGTAAATATATATATATATAATAATATATATATATATAACATAATAGAATAATAACATAAGTATATATATACAACCTACCCACATATAGGATAAATACCTATACTGTGTGTATACTATTATAATCACTAACCTTCATATATCACATTATACACTATATATATATATATATATATATATATATACACACTATATAAAACATTATATAATATCACGCGACTATACCCCCCACTTGATGACAACCATATATTCAAAACTATTACCTACTAAGTACACCCACATATTACCGCTAATCAATACCTCTATAACATATATATTCTACCCTACTATATATAGTAATAATGTATACGACTCACAAAAATATATAAAATATATATATAATGAATAAATAACTGCTCCCTTCTTGGTATCAAAAAAAAGTATATAAAAGATAATAAAAATAATATAAATAAAGATGACAAAAGCCAATAAGCCATATTACTCCTAAAACCCATATAAAAAACAAGAATCCAGAGGACCGGCAAAAAAAGCCGCAAAAAAAATCCAAAAATCACAAATATGTATAATAAATAATTATACTATACCCACCAAATCAAAAGTACTCACGCTAACACCGCTAGAACAGTAGATAGTATAAAGTAAAAGCAACATAATAAAGCCACGAAAGAAATAAACTATACGATAAATCAAGGACACTCCACTCAATAACCAGTAATAAAACCGCACCGAATAACAACGCCTACCCGCATAAACACCCCCTAGCCACCCCAAAATAGCCTCACATACTACCAAAACATAATAACTCAAGATCATAGATCGAAATGTAAATCACCAACTATCAATGCCACTAGAAGCCACCTACTAATTACAACACTTCATTAAGTTATAATCTAAACTACTACTTTATATATTGAAAAAATATACTCTTTTAAAACATATTAGTGAATAACTGTATTTTAATCTAAAAATACCCTAAAATAAGAGTTAGATATATAATAAAAAAAAGAGTGAGTTAAAAAAATACAAAAAAAAAAAACAAAAAAATTTTGGCCTTGGTCTTTTTTATAAAAAAAAAAAAAACGTAGATTTTTGTGATATTTAAAAAAAAAAAACGAAACGTACTTTACCCACAAATATTATTTTTTACATATGAAATACCATCATGTACTTTCGCGGATTATCTTATTTCTTTTTTTTTCTTATTCTATTCAACCATATTAGGATTGAGTTAAATTCCAATATCATATTGTCAAAAACGATGATTAAATACAATTCTCTTTATATTATTTCAGTTTCTTTCCAATAAAAGACCCGGGTAATATTGCACTATTGAGTTTATTTTTATTATCATTGCTAAGTTTATTTGTCATTAAAGCAAATCAGAAACTTTATTTATGATATAATATTATAGGTTTCTATTAACTATGATTGAATAATAATAAGATATACTTCCCTAAAACCAATATTTACTGTGAGTCACATATTGAGGAGAGAAAATGATATTCATTCTGAGATACACCATACGCCTACCATCAAATCACTCCAAATAGAGTATATGGATATTCATTGGTGTAAATTCTTCAATAAAATAGATTACCCAATTTAAAATTCAGCCTTCAATACTGGATACCAGAATCCATCGGTCTTCGCATATATTCATTCCATCAAGATATTCATTCACTTCTTTTTATTAATCTGCTTATATCTAGTTTCACTTTAATTATATTGAGAAGTATTTGGCGATTTCGAATATTGAAGTAGCTATGCATAAACCGAATCTTGCCTACTTAGTGTTGTTTATATTTTCTAAGAAATTAATCTGACAAAAATTGATCGTATTTCAGATCATTTCTTATGGTTCTTTCTACAGTACACTGTTTTAAAAAAATATTAATTATGGACTATAGCAGAATTATGAATAATACATCCGAGCAAAACTCTTCAATTTTATTTTTACAGCCACCAAATTGAATTTTTTTCCTCCTCGAAACTTCAGAAGGATGTAACAGTCTATTAATTTTTTTATGATATCCTGTAGACATGAGTAGGTACAGAATATAATACACCCATCTGACAGGCACACTATAGAGGAAAGATCATGTATTTATCTTCCATGATTTTCCCTTACTTTGATTGGATTCCTACTCTAGAAAAAAAGGAATACTACCGTTGCTTGGAGAGATAGGATACACATATGAGCTGCACTCGAAGGAGACTACACGCCCCCGACTACACCTCTACTCAAAGTACAAATGAATGTAGCGCCAAGAGGACAACCAGGTCTTCCAAATCCACAGGTACAAGTATATTTTTATTTAAGTTTTTTTCAGTATTTTAATTTTTATGAATTTCAATGCGTTCGAAGAAAATAAATAAATAGAGACAACTTGAAGTCAAATGTTATTTCCTACCCACTAGAATGTTCCCAGTAGCTCTCTAAAGAAAAGACCCACACAACGACACAGTAACCAACTC
>JABUQX010120150.1:22500-31665 GCA_015478945.1 Trachelipus rathkii | reverse complement strand
AGTTAAAGCATTAAAGTATCGCTATCGCCGCTATTCTACATCCTAAAACCTTTATTAGTTTATTTTAAATTAACATTTTTGTTCCATAGAACCTCGATTTTGGTGCAACTTCTTATTTGGTCTACTAAATGCAGTAATTTTTCCATTTTCCAAAAATCTATTTATATGTATATCATAACGTATTCATTATTTCATTATATATTTATTTACTTTCACTTAGATTAAAACACATAAACAATGGTTAAACTCTATTTCTTTTGTTATTTGTCACACTAAGTCTATATTCTGCGTCCAACTGCTCGCTGACGCCCGAGCGTGCCGTGTAACAACTTACTCGCGCGCGAGTAAGTTGTATATGAATTATAATATAATGTAAATATAACTATAGGAATTACCGTGCTATATATAAAATTTCAAAATACAAAAATATTTTCTCTTCAATATTTGGGAAATACTGAGAAGAGTTCAAAGAAAAGCCTCAAATAAGAAATAATTCTCAATAGCATCCTACTCGATTCCGACTTCTAATTCTTTTTGTATGCTCTCTGGGTATAATAAAGGGCCTATTATATATTAGGTTAATCTCTCTCTCTCTCTCTCTCTCTCGATGTATCTTTTTATATCTCTCTTGAGCAATAGGACTTCTCTCTCTCCCTCTCTCTCTCTCTCTCTCTCTCTCTCTCTCTCTCTCTCTCTCTCTTTCATCTTACTCACTGCACTATATAGTCAAATCACTACGATCAGTACTATAGATGTACATGGACTCAATACCCTGAGTGTAGCTGGCGTGAAACCGATCACGCATCTGTACTCGTTAGCTGCTCCCTGCATTGTAGCTTATAGAATAATCATACGCTATCATCCACTATCTAAAACGTTTTTTTTTTACTTTGTCTATTATAACTAATGGGTTATTTAACACATTAAATATCAATATTTACCACATATAAAACAAAATTTATTTTTTTATTAATTATTAAATATCAAATAAAATCGCGATACATAAAATTAGATACTGCGCCAAGGCTAAATTAAATATATCTAAATATCATATTGTCTTCAAATAATAATCTAAAAGAATAATAATAATAATAAGTATACAAAATAATAATAATAAGAATATAAAATAATAATAATATAATAATAATCAATAATAATAATAAATAAAATAAAAATCAATAATGAAAAAAAAATAAAATATAGGCCCTATATATTATAATTTGTCTAATTTTAACTTCATTTTACTTAACCACTGTTAATAAGAAAAAAAAAGTAATAAAATATTTTAAATGCCTATTATTATTAAATATTTTTTTCTTTAAAGAATTATTTCATTTTAAATTATAAAGCAAGAGTCTGAAAAAACTCTATCAAAACTACACTACTAACGCTTCAAAGTAAATGAACAAATTGCACCTATGCAAAATATGTAGTCGTTCCTGCGGACGATCAGTTTTGAACCCATGTTGAGTGCGCTAATTTGATAATTTTGGGTCAGATTTTCATACTTGCGTTTTTGACAGGGATCGAATTTTGGGTCGCACTTGAACC
This sequence comes from Trachelipus rathkii, assembly GCA_015478945.1. Classification (NCBI taxonomy): domain Eukaryota; kingdom Metazoa; phylum Arthropoda; class Malacostraca; order Isopoda; family Trachelipodidae; genus Trachelipus; species Trachelipus rathkii. The sequence continues at coordinate 30,114 of JABUQX010120150.1, read as the reverse complement.
AAAGCTGGTGTCGATCCTGATATCACAACCACTGTTGTAGGTATAAAAAACCCGTTGACGCGGCTATATTTATCACAAGCATTCTCTCTCGTTCAAAATTAATTGACATGTGTTGTAAAGTGTGCTGCAAGCAATCCATATTGGTTGACACTTTGGAAATAACAGCTAATTCAATGACGCTTTTTATTTCAGTTCAACTCGAATAAATCCATTGGGATGTTATTATGATAAAGATGAATTTAATTTCTTTAATATTTGATCCCTTCTAAAAAAATTAAAGAATAAAAAATAATAAATAGTATATACCCTAGCTGCTAGTATGTATAAAATCGTGGCCGCAGCTTGCGCAAACCTGCAACCAGGCAACGAGCTGCCCCTGAACTACTATATATATATATATAGTATATATATATTTATATACTAATATATATATATATTATATATAGGATATATAATTAATATATTACTATACTGATATATAATATATATATTATAATATAAATATATATATATATATACTACAGTACAGGTGTAATACTCACAACGTTATATCTCACTCTTTCACCTTACTCAGATCAACAATCTCGCTGAGATATAGCATAGGCCCTATTTAAAGGAATCTTCCTAGTAATCATCACATCTCAGTGCGATATTCCACGAATACTCTCGGAAACGTCTCTCGGCGAGAGATCTCCACTGACACATCCCATCACTACTACATCGTCGCTCCTCTATCAGATACCACAGCGGTAGATCGAGGAAGTCGCCTCTAATTAGGATATAACTCAGTTTACGTAAGGAGTTCGTCGTGGACCCTTTTTTTTCTAAGGTAGGAACGTTAACGTTATGCGTTTTGAAACTTGAGTATATATTCTATGACGGTTTATAACGATTACCGCGAGTCTTTCAAGTCGCTAGGTTGGCAATCTGATGGAGGATAGCTGCTGCTCCGAGAGTGAAGGTGGAAATTTTATGATCGACCTTACGTTCGTTTTTCCGAGCCCTTTCCGTGAAAGCTCATTTGTGCCTAAAACGTTGAAGTGATTATTATTATTCACTTCATATTAATTATTATTATTAATATCAGTTATATTATTATTATTATCATTTATTCTAAGCATGTAATGCTGCAATATTAGTTAATTATTTAGTTATCTATTATTATTATTATTATTGATTAGTAGTAGTGAGTAGTAGTAGTAGTAGTAGTAGATCAGTAAGGGGTTCGAATTTGAGTCGTCTCCTGCTACAGCTCCGACTCCGACTCCGACTCCGACTCCGACTCCGACTCGACTCCGACTCCAACTCCCTTTTCGACTCCGACTCGACTCCGACTCCGACTCCGTACTCCGACTCCGACCCGACTCCGACATCCGACTCCGACTGCCGACTCGACTCTTACTCCGCACCGCTTCGCTCCGGAGTAATTATTGTAATTATCATAGCTGACCAACGAAAAATGCAAACGTACAAGTTTTCAACATACAATTAAAGCTAACATATATACCTGAACTATGAATTTATGTACACCCCCAAAACCCAACACCTCTTAACACGAATAAAACCAGTAACATCTAACAGAAGTCATCACACTTACATTGTATAAAGTAACATGGACTATGCATACAGAACGTTACTATATTCACACTTTTTTTCAAACATAATCTCTAACATATCACTGTTATTTTTACATTAACATAGCATTTAACAATAATTTACCATAAGCTAACCTAATTATCATACTCCTCGAATATATCTTGACGTAACAAAGTTTTCATCATCAAATAAAGTTAACTATCATAGGCCTGAACTAAGAAAATAAACGCACAATACAAAACCTAACATACCGTTACGCTCGAATAAACTGCAAACAAATGACAAAGTTCCATACTTAACAACCAGTAAAGTAACTAATAGCATACAGAACGAACAGGTACGGTATTTGTATTTCCTGTTGCACTACATAGTTATCAGATACAAGTCGAGAAATTGTTCAAACTCCTACCACTTTCAAACACATTATCACAAACACCTATGATTCTTGTTGGTTCGTTTCGAACACATTAAGCAATTACATCTTGATTTCTGTTTGTCACAGGGTCAACATTAACAAATTTATTTAAAAACATTTATGTTTTTGCTAATGCTTTATGTTTTACAACAACTAGCCTATAGTTAGATTTTAATTTGTTAAGAAAATTAACAAAAATTTATCATGACATAACCTGTCTATCATACTAATCAATGAATAAATGCTAATTATTACGGGGTGTCAAATTATATCATTCAGATACCCAGTTGCCAAACTTACCAATCTCACGTGTTAAATCGCAACTACGACAACACTGTTAATTAATATTAAGACATAGTGATTATTTATTATCATAACCTAATTAGCAATTTGAATACGAATAAATGCTAAACCATACAAAGTTTTAAACAGAGTAAAACCTACAGGAGTATATATGCTTTATTGTAATTTTATTTATTTAAATCTTATTTTTTTCAATTTTATTCTTTTATTTTTTGTGTTATTTAAAAATATATATTTAAACAATAAAACTTATTATTATTTATCTTTATTTATTTTCAAAAATTTTTTTCAATTTTTTTATTCTTTTATGTTTTATACTTAAAAAATTTGCATTTTTACACACCCTAAAACAGTGTAAATCAATAAACCAGTAAATCAAACCACACACACAAGTTGTTGAAATTAAAAAAATGGTTTCGTTGAGAGAAACGAATAAGTTTCGTAGATATTCCTGTGGTAACTGACGATAATGGTGTTAGAAATGTAAGCATGGGGTAAGTTTTGCCGGGTAATGTTAGGTTTGCTCTAGAGAGAATTTTGCTTAATGTCTACGTTTATTCATGGTCCAAATGATGTATATTTAATATGAGTGACACTTTGTGAATGTAGGTCAGTTCATAGGTCATGAATCGATAGTACCAATAGATATGAAGTGGGTGGGGAGGGAGTATAGACGGGACGGATTCGGTTTTGATTACTTATTTATTGATTTACAGCTTTGAAAATCAGATAAACTATTACCACTTGCATGATATTTGTTTATTCAAAGAATTTGCCTTTTAATGTTTATGTTTGGATAAAAGTTTTTATTTTTTATGTTATGTTGATGCAAAATGATACTCGCAATATATCCGTCGCGATTATGATAATTAGTATGGTTATGATGAAATTTTTGTTAAATTTTGTTATGTTTTAAATAAAAGTTTTTTGTTAGCGTTACTATTCGTTGTCAGTATGATAATTAGACGAGGTTATGATAGTGTTAATTTCTTTGTTAAATAATTATAAGTTGAACTTAAATTAGACATCTGATATGCGTAGAGATATGCTTGGAAAAAGTGTGAAAGGTTACGCTTTGTACGCTGTTCTAGGTTACTTACCTGTTGTTAAGTATGGAAACTTTGTTAAATCTGTTAGGTAGTGTATTCCCGGTAAGTTGTGCTGAGGTTTGTCGTTGTAACATATAATATTCTTAGTTCTGGTAATGCTACGTTAGCTTTATTAATTTGAAAACAATGTTACGTTCCACGCACTATATTCGTTGGCAGATATATAAAGAACTTATTTTGTCGTTATGTTTATCCGAAATTGGATACTCACATTGTGACCTGAATCAATAAGATCAACAAGATCTGAAGGTGGCTGGGAGGGGGGGGAAGGACGGAATGTTCTGATTGCTGATTTACTCGCTTAGGCATCGTAAAATTATTTTACACTTTACTACGCACTATTTATTCAAAGAACTATTTTTTATGTTATGTTGCAATAAAAATTTTGTATATGTTTCTTGAAATTTAGTAGGAATTATGATAGTTAGTAAGGTTATGATAAATTTTTGTAAATATTACTATGTTAATGTAAAAAACTTTGTTACGTTAGCATTATATTCGCTTAGGTCTGATATGATATTTGAGAATCTGATGAAAATTTTGTTAAATATACTGTGTTAATTGTAAAATTACCGTTAATATGTTAGAGATCATGGTTTGAAAAAAGTATGAATAGTTACGTTTTGCATGCAATGTTATCTACTTTACCTTTGATAAAACGTTTGGAACTTTGGAAATGTTATATGAGTACATTCCGTGGTATGTTAGGTTTGCACTTGTACATTATATTCTTTAGTTCGGTTATGCTATGTTAGCTTTTTCCTGAAGGGAAAAACTTTATTACGCTAGCGTATATTCATTGATCAGTATGATAATTAGCCAATGTTATGTGATCATAGGGTAGGTTTTTGCTGGGTAATGTTAGGTATGTTCGACAAATAGTTAGCTGAAAATAATTCAATTTTAGTTCATTCCTGGATTGGTGTAGTTTACATAGACGACTGAACGAGGCTTCACTAGAAGCGAAAGCTATCGTCATTTCATTCTCACCTTACGTAACTCATGTGAAATAATATTGATTTTGTTTCAATTATTAATTTTAAAATAATGTCCTCATATTGTAATAAATAAATTTTAAAATCAAGATTTTGTTTATATATATATATTAAGGCAAAAAAGAGGGGGGGTGTCACAACCCAAAGGAAAAACCTCTCCTCCTTTTTTGTGAAGAATCTTCTCCTCCTTTGAAGAAGAAGCAGGTTATAAATTATTGCAATGGAAAATCTCCCAAGTTTGTTTCCTAATTTTTTTATTTTTATACTATATATATTAAACTATAATATTATATATACGATAATAAATTTATTATATATTCTACTATATATATATACATAATATATATTATATACTATATAATATTATATACAATACTATAAAATATTATATATATTATATATATATATATAATATATAATATACTATACGTAATATAATATAATAGTAATATATATACCTATATATATATATATATATTATATAATTATATACTATATATATATATCTCAGGGCGAATCCTGACGATAATGTTTGTGCATACGAAAAGTAAAATATACATTATTTTGACATATTCTATGCTATGTATATTAATATAGATATCATACTATAAGTATATATATATATTATATTATATATCAGATATATATTATATAGTATATATTATAATATATATATCATATACTATATATATACTATATACTATTATATATAATATTATATACTATTAAGTATATTATAAATATATTCTATAATATATCATATATATTATATAGTATATCTATATATTACTATTATAGTATTACTAATTATATATATAAATTATAATTATATATATTATATTATATAATATTTATAATATATATATAAGTATATATACTATAGTTAATATATATACATATAAATATATACGATTATATACGATAATATATATTTATATATTATACTATACTAATATATATATATATATAGTACTATAACCCTCATATACTATATACATATATTTATAATATATATATGATATACTATATATATATATTATAGTATATAATATACTACTAAATAGGTATAGATTAATTAATCATATTACTATATATAATATATATAATATATCATATAATATATATATCAATATATATAATATATATTATTATGATAATATATATTATATATATATATATATATAATATATATATATATAACTTTGATGATGTTATACAAACCTCGTTTCCTGTATATCAGCTATATCATAATTTTTTGATGACTTTTATTAAAATTAGATAAAATTCCTACTTTCAATATGATTTTGATTATAATAATATATAATATATATTATACTATCCTAGTATTACTATATATATATAGATATATATATTATATATATATATTATATATATATATATAATATATAATTATAATATATATATAATATATATATATATATATTATATATATCTATATAATATATATAATAATACTATACTATATATATAATATATAATACCTACTATATATGAATATATATATATATGATATAATTTTTGTTAATGACTTTTATACAACCTCGTTTCCCTGTATCATAATTTGATGAGCTTTTATTAAAATATAAATAATCTATTTTTGCATATTTGATAAAAAAAAACTACATTTACGGTGACTTAAAAATTATTTATTTATCAGTGTTTTTTGCCCATTTTTCGAAGGTCCACTGTAAGCAGCGTAAAATTGAACCACAAGCATTAGAGTCACATATAACAACATTACCCTAAGGATCATCAAAATCACAAACAGAAGTCACATTATTCAAAGATAGGTCATGGGACAGGATGAATCTCAGTGGGAGTTGTCCTTGTTGCGGCATGGAGTCCGTTGCATGTCTTGCATTGAACTTTGATCGCACGCTCAACAGCACTGTTGCTTCATCAATGTTTATTTGGGCAGATGATCTGTTTCCATTAGGTCTTTTCAGCATTTGAACCTGTTGGGTAAGTCATTCAGAGTGCAGATAGTTCATAAAAATCTTCAGCGCGAACAATTCGATGCTTAAACAATGGTCCACGCCATGAGTAGTAACATGAATGAGCAATTTATGCAACCTGTTCGGGTTTCAGGCATCTGAAATAAACGCAAGAAGAGCCTAGAATGGCACAAGAATTTCAGCGTGCTTGCTTAGTTTTGGATCTGTTGAACTTAACGAAGGGCGTTCTCCCTTCTCTCAAGTGCTAGTGGACGGATAGACACGAGTGAGGTGGTAGAGAAACTTCCTGTCGCTCTCAGCCGCCTGTTCCTTAATCTCAGTTTATACGTGTTGACTGGCCTGGCTTTCGACATTTATAATTGCTCCATCAAATACAGCAAAAGAAGTATTTCGATGTTTAGGAATTTAATCGACCTGACATGAGCTCATCGTCATGACAACGCGAAGAACGCGATCCAGCACATGCGATCCAGCACTGATGAACTTGGGTTTGGCGTTTACCTTTTTCTTTGAACATTGCTGCAGCCGAAACAACAACGCCTGTCTTCTTGTCGGTATTCATGCTTGTTGGGTCGGCAACAATCATGTCACAATTGACCCCAAAGTTTGAACTCCTCTAACTACATCCCGAAGTCCTTCAGCGTTATTTAGCTTCCATCTTTCATTTGAGCGCAGTCAATAATTATTGCCATTCATTCATGGTGGACCACTGCCTGATATTCAAAGCCCTCCAATGTGTTTTCCAGTTAAAGTGTAATTCTCCACTTCCTCCCAGTGCAAGCGATGTCACCAGGTGCTTCTTCCCTGAGCAGTCCTTTGTGTACATTTAAGCCTTGTGGATTTCGCTGACGTAACATGGAGATGGATTTCAATGCCCTCACCAGAAACCCATTGCTTGCCTCCCTTTTCTTCACAACCGCGTGGACACAGGCTTGAGCTGTACAAGACGTCGCAATTAGTGTGGGTTATGCGTACCTTGTGCTCGTTTTGATGCTGAATTTCTCAGTCCTCCCAAGACTGCCTCTGCTGTGTCGGATGATCGTGCTATTTTCGGAACAGATCAGTTTGGCGTGTGAAGCTCGTTATATGAACTACCAGTGCCTTTCCGATGCGTTTCTTGCGCTTATCATGAGTTGGATGGTCTTGGCTACTTAGCAGTTGATCCAGTGGAAAACCAACTTTGGCCCTTGCTCCTTAATGTGTAGTTTGTACAGGTTCTC
>JABUQX010120150.1:0-17500 GCA_015478945.1 Trachelipus rathkii | reverse complement strand
AAGTAAGTGGCAACACTTCAATTTTATATACTATTATATCATATATATATAAATAGTTATTATATACTATATATATGATATTACTATATATAATATATATATATTTTATATATAATTAATTGATATATATTATATATAGTATATATATATAATATATATATATATATATACTATATATATATATATTTACATATATAATCATATATAATATAATACACTATATATATAATATATATATATTCAAGTATATATATATATACTATAATATCTATATATATATACTTATTGGGTCAAATATATCCTTATTCAGATAAAATTACAGATATATATATATCAAATAATCGTATACTATGTACTTACATATATATATATTATATATATAATAATAATAATATATATAGTATAATATATATATATAATATATATATATATATATCATATATATATATATGTATATATATATATATATATCATATAAATATATTATATATTCACTATAACTATATATATTATATATAATAATATATATATATATATATTATATATATATATATATATTATATATAAACTATATATATATATATATATATATATATATTAATATATTATATAATATATATATATATATGATATATATATATACGTATATATATAATTACATATATAGAATCTGAGTATAGTTATTAATTTACTAATCTATCAAAAACTGTCTACGGTACTTTACAACTTATATCGAAGGGGGATAAAGTTATGCGAACAACTATTAGAGAGGATATATCTCCTTGCACATGCAGATAAGTATATGTAGAAAGATTGGGGGGGAAAACAATGACGAAGATGATAGTGGAAATAAACTAAATGAGAAGGACAAACATGGGATTTAGACCAGAAACGAGGATAAACTGATCTGATTTTTCTGTTTGAATATGAAAATTGACGGAAAAAACGGAGTCGGGGGAGATACATTATGAAGTCTTTTAATCGATTTTAGAGAAAGCCTTTGGGACACCAGGTTGCCTTAGGGAACAAGCTATTTGGGAAAATGATATTCGTGACCATTTACCTACGGAAAAATAGACCGAATTGTTAATTTAGTCTCACAACCGCATCAGTATTCATCCTGTTCACCTTATAGAAAAGGGTAATTCCAACGAGTAAGGAGTGACAATACTCACATCTACAAAAGTAGCCCAAGCGGAATGAGACCTTGTATAGTTGATAGTAACGAAAGGGAGGAAAAAAAAATGTCTAGCAACCTAAACCAGAATCCCAACTTCTTTCTTTGAGGTTACCTTTGAAACCCATTGTGATTTGAAATTTTCCAACTTTTTTTTTTTTTTTTTTTTTCGTTTATGTAAAGGCCAAAGGATTTTAAAAATTGTCGACAGGAGTAGACGGCGAGAAATCCATTCGAAAGTGATAGGAAAAGTTAGAGGTTAGAAAGGTTGTCTTCTTAGAGAGGGAGATTTGTTAAAGAATGATTTTAAAGATTTGATTTTCATAAGACCCTTTGGATTTTCAAAGAAAGAAATCGTCACGAAAGAATTTATAAACTAGGGTTGGTGGATAATAGTCAAGGGGAAAAAATATTGGTGAGCACTTCTTTCAAGGAACCGGTGAGGATGCGCAGCTGTATGCCTACTCTTCTACATTGGAATAAAATTGGCCACCCAACAATTGTTCCAAAGGATGAAAGTATTAAATCACCACTCCGTCATAACCCCTTTAGCTTTGTGGTGTTTTGTAATTAGTATTTTAGTGATGAGGAGAAAAACATAATATATACTGGTATTTCCAAGAGAGACCGTGGCCCGCTCTCTGGGCATTTGTACTATCATCCAGAGGAAGAGGTGGGAGACGAGAAGTTGAGCAAAAGTAATAGATTGGTATATTTTCTGACTTTCATGGATTGAGTATTTATGGGACATATATTATAAGCCGTATGGTTTTGGTGTACCTGGGCAGAGATAAAATTTAATGAAGCAATCAAACCAAAATAATAACCTGACTACTAGGTGATCCGCGTCGTGTTAATCAACAGTGATTCTTAGTTTTGTGAACATCTATGTCCGTTGTAGAGCACGTTAAGAAGTGACCGAGATAATTATCTTGGAATAGTTATTGAGTAATGGGAAACTATGTGTAAAGACTTTGATTTCAATCATCTATTGGAGAACCAAAGCGAGTGGACACAAAAAATGCTTACATATGGATATCTCATTCTGCGTATTTGGTGTGCTGAAGTGGAATTGATAATTTTAATTTTGATGTGCAAGATTCCTGATAAACAATTGACAATTTAGAAATGAGTATGTAGAAATCGCTTGCAACAATTCGCAATTGATCCAAGTTTAAAGTAAGATCCGGAGATGGCGTTAACCTCTAGTAAGGAAATTTTGCTATAATTATCTACGAGCATACCAAAAGAAAGCTTTATTGAGTTTAACTAAGGAATTTAAGTTTGGCTACGTTTTGATTTACGTTTAGGTTTTTAATCTATTTAAGGGAAGATGACACAGTGAGATCGAGTGGAAAGAGCGGGTTGAGAAAGTCCAAAGAAGATGAACATTGTACGAGATATTCTTGAGCCCCAAAATGCATAATGATCACTCGTATTATTTCCCAATTTAAGAGTCTGACGAATAGAAACAAGGCCATGTGTTCATGTAAAGAGATAATCTATTGTCCGTTTTTTGAATATTGAGATTATTGTGAAAATTCTTATTAAGAATAGGTTATTTTAAGCCACTCACCGATATGGCGGACCACAAAATTTTAGACAGAGAAATGTGTATGCCCGATTTTGGGTTCTTATTAGTTAATGTTTACCAAGTTCCATGTCTTAAAAAAGAAAAGAAGTGTGGTGTGGTTCTGCTCTGCGCCATTTGAAACATACCACAGCAACTCTGCAGAGATAAGGTGGATGACCACTCCCCTAAACACCCAGGAAGTTGTTAGGAATTTTCGGCGCTGACGGCACCCGTTGACCGCCCCACGGAGTTAAATAAAAAGTGAACAGATTGAGATCGAAAGTTGCCTTAAAAACTAAGCAAGAGAGTTTCAAACAGAATAGAGAAAGTATTTATTCGAACAAAAATCTTTTCGCCGGAACACCCCGAAGAGGAGAAATTATATTATTATATAATATATATGTTATTTATAGGTAAATTTTATAGTACGATTAAGCTTAAATGAGTGGAGTCTGTTTCTAGATTATTTATATATAGGTGGGTGGGAGTAAAACAATAAGTGATGAGATGGTACTTAACATATTAGTTATGAGAATATAGCCATATTTATCATGCATAAGATAATATACAGACGTGACGGGCATAAAATGTGTTGACGCTTATACGCTCGAGCTAGGGAAGTATACTATATTAGAATGAAAACGAGGGACCTTGAAAGTAATTGTAGTAAATTTTGTGGTTTAGAATTCATTAGCTGATAAAGGCAGAGGGAAATTGTGATTAAGTCGTAGTGTTTAGTCTAGGATTTTTATTAAGGAGAGCAGAGTTTTTTGAGACATTTAGGATAAGCTACCACGTTTTCGTTTATGGAAGCATTAGGGTTAAGTTAGGTTATTGTTATGAGTAGGTTAGCGTAAGATAGGTTTGAGAGGGTTAGTGTGCGGAGAAGGAGTACTAGCTATCCGTACCCAAAAAGATTTCTATTATAATGTATGAATCAACCTAACCTAACGCCTCTTTCGTGGAGAAAAGATTCGATAACTATAAAATTATTAAATAAATAATTAAAGATACATTAATTATTGATAATTAATTTCGTACTTATACCTGGTGAGGATCAACTCAACTTATTATATTAATATAAAATAGTTACCCTAATATTATATATATATATATTAATATATATTATATATATATTTATATATATTATATATATATAAATATATATATAATATTAATAATTAATATTAATATAGATATATTATATTATATATATATATATATATATATATATAATATATATTATATATATTATTATATTAATATATATATTAATATATTATTTATAAATGTAACATATATTATATTGGAAGAATATTTATATATAATAATATTATATTAATAATATATATATATATTATTTAATATATAATATATAATATATATATAAAAGTATTAGTGGAATTAGAGAGTGCTAGAAAGTTTATATAAGAAATAATAGCCTTATAAATATATATTTAATTATATATTTTTATCTAGTTATTAAAATTGTTTTTCTTCCCATTTCTTTATTAAAGTATTGTGGATTTAGCAGGATCAGAAATTATCAAATAAATTAATTTTTAAAATAGTTAACATGAAAGCTGACTGAGTTGTCGGTTCTTTAAGTTTTCTATAATATATAACATCTGTAGAATAGAAAATGGGAAACACATAGAGATGGAATAGAAGATGTGCCAGAATTAAAATAAATGTAATACTTCCAAAAAAACTATAAAATAAATGGATATCTCTTTTGATCTTGAATAAATGAGCTAAGAAGAAAGTCCAAATTAATATTAATCACAGAAATAAAATAAAGAGGTTTAAGTCTCTTAATAACGTACTAGTATTTACTTATAGATTAACAAATAAAGGTGTTATAGTTTTATAAATATCAATTTAAGATGTTTCTAGGAAAGTGTATATGATATTTATGACTGTAGAGTCTTTTTTCACAATTCTTAAAATATATAGATAAAACCTAGTATACCGGTTTAACAGCGCCAACGTAGCTGGTTTGAGTTTTCTCGGGGGTCTAGGTGTGCAATACCTATGTGGCCGGTAAAGAAAATAATGTCTGTACTGATGCGTCAGGTCAAAGGTAGTCGATAAGATTGCTCAGTTCCTAAGACCTTTAATACTTACCATTGTAGTTGTATTAATTATTTAAAAGACAATTGCAGGATAATTATATGGACGGTCAAAATTTGTTACTGAGTTTTAGTAAGAGTGGAATGAAATATATTAAGAGTAGTCTGGCATAGTTAAGTAGATGGAATAGAGAAACGGATGAAGACTGCTATAATCTGTTATGAGTTAGAATAAGTGATCATATAAATATATACCATATATTATATATTATATACTATATATATATATATTAGTATATTATATATATATCGCACCTATATTATATATATATATATATATATATATATTATAATATAATATATATATATATATAATAATATAATAACTACTAATATACGAGTGTATCGAAGTAATTAGTACCTATTTTCTTTCCTAATGGAGTATATATAGGTTATCTATAGTAATATATACAACAAAGAAAGAATTACACTAACGGTTTTGAAAATGCATGCTAGGTTAATTGAGCTTCTGCACCTTAAAATATTATAAAAAACACAGCATATATTATTTTTTTAATATTAATTTAAATCTCTCACTGTAAAACCAACTATAGTCTGATAAATATAATTTAACCATTATTATTAATTTACTTCCACATTCCTTTTAACAAATTATAGGCAATTTCTAGGAATTTAGTAAGTCATTCCTGTATTTTCTCAATGAAAAGGAAGGATGTACAAACTAATGCAACTAAAAATAGGTGCAACATCTTTAACGCAATAGACGCTGGACTGGTTCATTTGGTATCCCATTTGAAGTTAGACTTAGAATAAACGGGGCTTAAGCTTAACTGGGATGGCTGATAATCCAACACCCCCCATATATATATATATATTTATACTATATATACTATAATATATATAATATACTAATAGGTAGTAAGATTAGATCAGAGTTCTATTATAGAGTGTTTAAAGTATTTTATATAGAAGTAAAATTTTCAACGGTTAATTGAAAGATAAATATATAGTATATAGATATAGATATAGTAGATTATGATTGGTAGATAGAAATAGAGAGATATAATATAATAGATATTATGAGAGTATTTATTAGAGAGGAGTAAGAGGATGAACAGTACTACTATAATAATATTATAACTATGATGGATATCAGGAATTACTATATGCTACACAGTGAGAAAGTATCGATAGTATTTAGAGATAGTGATAGAGAAACATGAAAGTGAAAGATTGATCTGATAAGACGAAAGCCCATGACATCCATAACTTTCAAAGGAGGTAGTACCTTTAATATGTTATGTTATTGTTGAACTCTAATAATCCCTAAATGTATGTGAGTTATGTATACAATTAGTGATACTTTATAGAGGGACGAACAACACTATAATATGATAGAGCAAGCCGTAGTCTTTTTATTATAGGTGGATATATACCGTACATAAAGAAATTCATTTAGAAGTGCGTCTTAGAACATCAAATATATCTCCTACTTAGATAAATTTGATATATCTTGTCTAAAGAAAGATGAAAAAAAGTTAATAATCTGAATTCCTCTCCAATATCCCTTCAGAAATCAGAAGAGACATAGCCCAGAGACTTTATCAATATATATTCTATAGTATAGATATATATTACATACACTATAACAAATTTACCAACACTATCACAAAGTTAATGAAATAATATCTCGTGAGTTATCTAACATCCTCTAACACGATCAGAGACACTCTTTCATTCTAGCCTATAGTAAACCACTAAACTAATTATTATATTTGTCCTCAACTTCTCCTCTTGGCTTTTAACTCTCCTTTTTTAAAAAACTTTAAATTCTTTTATAGCCATAGAAATGAAGCAGATTCGGAGAGGCGTCACGAGATCTAGGTTAGATCTAGATCAGTTGATGAAGTCTTACTGGGGCGTAGAAATAAAAAAGTATATATATTTTAATTAACGACAATCCAGTTGTCCCCAATTGTGCCAACATTGTTACTGTCAAAGAAGTATTTTCACAATCCTGAAAAAATGCCTTCGTTCTTATACTCATATTGTTTAGTATGAAAAACATAAAACTCTCCTCAATTGAGTACAGAGATGAAAAACATTTATAAACCTGAATCGTCTCTCTTATTCATTGATAACATCATATTCCTTCAATATTATTATCTAACTCCTACTTGCAAAACCAAAAATAACTTTCGTAGCTCTACGTTATACTTCCTCAAGCATATTAATGTAAAGGGGTCCAAACTTGTGCACAGTACTTAATTACGAACTAATATAACTATTATAGTTTGCTCCTTAACTCCTTATTCTTATAAGCAGCATTAAGTATTTTGAGTCCCTTAAGTTTTAGCTAAATATATTTCTAGAAAGTATGGTGGGGAGACTTTCTTTACCACTTAGGTCATGTTCTTCTACTTAATTATTTCGTGTCCGGCGAATATTTGCGCACCCTATCCCTAATTTGAGGGGAGCAGTGGGGAGGCTAATGATGATGATATTTCAAGATTCCAAGCATTGCTATTAATAATTACACCGTGAGGAAAAATATTCCAAACCATTCTAAGCATATCAATGTTCTTTCATAGGTAAGGACGGTCTAAATTTGCGCACAGTATTCAACTACGTTCTTATATAACTATTATAGAGCTTGATCTTTAACTCATTATTATTATAAGTAACATTACAGTTTTAGAGTCTTTTAGAGTCCCTACGGTTTTGATAAAATCTATTTCTAGATTTCAAGCGTTCCTCGGACACCTTTGAACTGCTATTAATAATCATACCCCAAGTAAATTTATTTGTCAACAAACTATTTCCCATTACTGTCATAAAAAAAAAACCATGCATTTTATACAAGAACTATCTGCCAATTTGATATTCTTGCGCCTATTCGATTCTAGAATGTTCATCCAGAACATGAGGAATTCCTTCCTCTATCTACGTCAAAAGTCCTTCTCTATGTTCTTCCACTGCAGAGAGAACGAAGCGAAAAACTCCATTGCTCACAAGAAAACAGCTATTGGTGCTTTCAAATATTTTTTCGATCAAAACATATCCATCCTATTACGCAACCTATATGAAATTATCTCTTCTTCCAGATAATTTACATAGACAAGGTAAAGAATTGTTCCAAACACAGAACCCTGAGGAACATTACTTTTTACCAGCTCCTATGATGATATATATAACCATTAAGCACTACATATAGAAATGAAGAGCATTATAAATATGATTCCATTCAAGAGTAATCAAATCATTCACGAGTAATTAAATGTAACTAGCAACATAAGCATGATCAAACAAAAAAAAAATTATATATATATATATATATATATATATATATTAATATATATTATATATATAAATATATATAGATATATATATATATATATTATATATATATATATATATATATAATATATATTATATATATATATATTATATATATATATATATATATTAAATTATATTATAAATTAAATACAAAAAATTTGGGAACACTGATTGAAGAAGCAATAAATTCAGTATGGCATTATTTTAAAAATGATTTTCTGATTCAAGTATCGGATAGCTGGCAATTGTTACTGATATAATTCGATTTATTCATTTTCATGAATAAATAGAATTGGAACTTCAATAAACAACATTTTAAACCTATTAACGAATCTAAATTAGTGAATGAAATCTCCACTAGTTTCTTCACTCCAAATAAATTAAATAACCATCAAATTAATAACAAGTTTTTTTTTGCCTATTTAGTACAGTCAAAATTAAATCAAAAATGTTTTTCTTACCTACACTATGACAATAATCTCCTTCATATGAATGATCAAACCTGTATAAATGATAACGAGCAGTGTCTTCCGGAATGCAGCTACTCAATTCAGATACATTTAATACATCAGATTTCATACTTAAATTTATTTCTTCGGATTCAATATCTGTTAAGAAATAAAAATTTAAAAACATTATATTTTTATTTATTTATTATTATTATTATTAACTATATATATATATATATATATATATATATATATATATATATATATATATATATATATATATATATATATAATATATATATATATATATATATATATATATATATATAATATATATATATAATATATATATATAATCTTTCTTTATCTTTCCCACTAGATGTGTGTGGGGTGCGTAACATGCACGGGAAATAAGTAAGTAGAGGAGATAATGTAAATCACATACTTCTCTTGCGCTGCTTTAACACACACTTCCTTCATTTGTGTCCAAATTTGGTCAGTATCATCATGTTCCCATTCAGCTGACTTCTCTACAAGCTAACTCATACTTTTCTTTATAACCCAGTTCCCTTAACCTCTCACTTCTAATTCACCCCACTTCTTTCCTTCCTGCTATTTATAATATATATTATATATATGTATAATATATAATATATATATATATATATATATATATATATATATATATATATATATATATATATATATATATATATATATATATATACCGATATATATATATATATATATATATATATATATATATATATATATATATATATATTTTATAAATATATATATAATATATATATATATATATATATATATATAATATATATATATATATATATACCGATATATAATTATATATATATTATAATATATATTATAATATAAATATATATATAGTATATATATATATATATATATATTATATATATATATATATTATATATATATATATAGTATATAATATATATATATAATACATAAGACATGATGATCTGATATTTCCATCTCAATACCCTCGCTGATTTAACATCTTTTTAAAAAGAATTTGGGTGCCGACTTATATAAGTTTTGATGTTCACCACTTAGAAGGTTAGTTCTAAGCCGATGACCTCATCTAGCCTTGAGTGGACTGTAAAGTCTTTGCAAGTTGGTGTTCTGTAGTTCTTCAACTTAGGTCATGGTCATCTTAACTATTATATTTCCAAATTTCCAATGCATGTTTGAGCACCTTACCCCATTCTATATATATAATCTTACATAAAACATGATGATCTGATATTCCATCCCAACACCCTCACTGATTTAAAATCCACCAAATCAACATCATCTTCACAATACAAAAACCAATAAAAAAATTCATTTCAACACCATACTTAAGAGATACTTTAATGCTCGAAAAAATTACAACTTACCACATTTCTCATTGCACAGAAATCAATCACCTTCTTACTGGTCAATCTCATTCTCTCCTCCTATTCCCAAAGGCACTAAGTTATCCAATCCCTCTTTAGATTACCTATTCATCCATTAAAGCCCCCACTGACCCCATGCAAAACATCACTCATATCACTCCAGAAAAAGTGGATTCAGTCAGTAAGAAAGTGTCTAAAGGAAAGGAATGTAAACTTTGCACAGGCGAGAAGAATGGTGCATAATAGGAATGAATGGCGTAGTTGTGTGAGGGTTTATGGTTATGGTTGTGGGCCTAGCCCAAGGAATGAACCTCCAACATAATAGATTTTGACCATCATAGTCTAAGCACTTAAGAGAATGAGAGGAGGCTGGTGGGGGGGTTAGGGGCTTTCTTCTTCGACTTAGGTCATGTTCTTAACTATTCCAATGCATGTTTGTGCACCTCAATCCCATTCTTGCAGAGCTGCGGTTGGCTGATATATATATATATATATATATATATATTATATATATATATATATATATATATATATAAATATATATATTAATATATATATATATATATAATATATAATATATATATAATAATATATATTATATATATATAATATTATATATATATATGCAATTTTTGATGAGTGACTTGTGGTAAGAGCTATGTAGACTTTGTGTGTGTGAGTACTAGTATTCTAATGGTTAAATTTAAGTTTGAAAAGGTCAAGGTCTGCGTGGTTGTGACGTATGTCCATCTGAGGGAAATGTTGGAGAGCACGATTTTCTGGGATATTCTGAATGATAGTTTTGGATGGGGTGAGTAGGAGCGTTCAGATTGATTGTGTTATGGGACCTAAATGGTCAGATAGGTGATCAAGAAAAAGAGATGGTATAACAAGTGGTTTTGGCGGGTGGCGGGAGAAGGAAAATGAGAATGGAAGGGAAGGTAACTTGACTTCTTGTGAGGAGAGAGGATGTGTATTAAGTTAATACCTTTCCTTTAAACATAAGAGTATCCCATAAGTATACTAGAGTTGATGTAGGTAGATATGGTATCGAGTGAAAAGTATTATTGATGATTTTGTGTTGGTGATAGAGTGAGATCTTTGAGAATGTGTTGGATGTTAAATCAGTGAGAGGATTTAGGAATGGATTATCGATCATAATTTGTTCTATGGTAAAATAGTTAATGGGGGCTTGATGGAGAGAAAGGTGATACAGAAAGAAGTGGTAGAATTACGAGTGAGAAAGTTAAGTGAACAAGGTAATAAGGGATAAGTATTCTAAAGAGCACACGCGTAAATCAGTTGAATGTGAAACAAGTTGAAACTGAACAAATGTGGGAGCAAATGAATGGAAGCAGTTGTTAGCAGTGCAAAGAAGTATGTGGATTGCTAAAGTAGGAGTAAGAATGTAACAGTGAGTGGTGGAATGAAAGAGGGAAATGCAAGCGGTTAAAAGTAAAAAAGAAGCTGGTGTGTTTGAATGTACTAAAGGCCAATGATAAAGTTTCAAAAGAAAAGATGTGTTTTGAAGTTATATAAGGGGAAAAAAGAAATACTAAAAGGTGCATACGTAGGGGAGGAAAAGAAAAGGTAAATAAATGCTTGGAAAGGAGGATGAATGGGGACTTAAGGGAATAGGAAGCTCTTCTGGAAGGGAAGCGCGAAAGAGTTAAGAATGAGAATAAGGGGAACCTGCTTAGAATAATGAATAGGGTGGTTGCTTTGTAACTAATGAAATGGATGTGAGGGAGTGGCGAAAAAACACTTCCAGAATCTGTATAATATCAACAAGTAATGAAGAGGTGATAGTGAATGTGGTGGGTTTGAATGGTGCAAGGAGGAAATTAGGTATTCTTTGGGAATGAGGGTCATTAGCAATTGAGGTGGTAATGGGTAGTTGAGAAAGTTGAAGAATGAGGTAAATCTGCAGTATAGATAAAATTGTGTGTGAAATGATCAAGAACGGAGGCGAGATGGTGATGATTGGAATTGGAAGTTGTGTAATAAAGCGTTTATGGAGGGTATAGTTCCAAGGGATTGGAGGAGAGCAGTAATAGTACCCTATTAAGGGAGATAAGGGGAACTGTAGGAATTATAGGGAATAAGTTTATTGAGAGTGTTGTAGGGAAGTATATGCTGGTATTTTAGTCCAAAGAGTGCGTCGAGATGACTGAAGGACTGATTTGGGGAAGAGCAAGGTGCTTTAGGAGTGGTAGAGGATGTGTGGATCAAATCTTTCATTGAAACAAATGGACTGAGAAAATGAGGGAAGAAGAAGAAATAAATTGTATTTTAGGTTTTATGGATTTGGCGACAGGCGTATGATGGAATTAATTAGGGAACTTCTATGGCAGGTGTTAGTAATATATGGTGTTGGTGGTAGGCTTCTGAATGGAATCAAAAATATGTATGACGATAGTGAAGTGTGTGTTAAGAATAAATGGTTGTCAAAAGTGATTGGTTTAATATTAATAGTGGAGCGAAGCAGGGGTGTGTTATGTCTCCTTGTCTATTCAATTTGTATATGGATGGAATTATGAAAGAATTAGGGATGGTGGGGGCAGGAAATTGTGTTAGATGAGGAGAATAGAGGTGAGTGGAGGGTGCCCTACCTATTATATGCGGATGATTTGGTTTGTGGCGAATCTGAAGAGAGTTTGAGAAGATTGGTAGAGAAATTTGGCAGGGTGTGTAAAAGGAGGGGTTTGAAAGTAAACGTAGATAAGAGTAAGGTTATTGGCTGTGAGTGAGGACAGTCTCTGTTGTGAAGTTATATTAGATGGTGAGCAGCTGGAACAAGTGTCTTGAGTTTAAATATTTGGATATATGTTGGATGAAAAAGGAACGATGATGCAGAGTATCAAATCGTTGGTGGATGTTAAAGGGACTAAGTCTTGGAGCTAGGGTCTGACATGAGGGTATGTTGTTACCTGTGTTAATGTATAGTAGTGAGACTATGGTCTGGAATAAGAAGTATAGATCTAAAGTTCAATGTGTTCAGATGGACAATCTTAGGGGCATGTTAGGTGTGAGAAGAATTGATAAAATGAGGAATGAACGTATTAGAGAGTTATGTGGTGTGGAGAAAAGGGGTAAATTGAGAGAATAAATGAAAGTATGTTGAGATGGTTTGGTCATGTGGAAAGGATGAATGACAGTCGGTTGGTTAAGCAGATGTATAGTGGTAAGTGTGTTGGGAATCGACCCGCTGGGAGAGAATGAAGAAAAAGTGGATTGAGTCAATTAACCGAATGTTGAAGGAGAGAAATGTTGAGTTTGCAGAGGCGAGAATAAAGATGCATAATAGGAGTGAATGGCGGGAGTTTTGTGAGGGGAATGGTTGTGGCCCACCTGGGCCAGGGGGATGAACCCTACACTTGACGATATGCCATAGTGAGGGTCCGTCGCGGTCCCGTGAAGCTTTAGGGTGGATTTTCGACTGCGACGGAGTTTCAACTAAATAGGTATTGAGGGGGTGGTAAGGCTGGGGTTTCTTTTTGACTTGTCATATTCTTCTACTATTCTTTTCCGATGCTTGTTATGCACCTTACCCCCAGTCTTGGGGAAAAGAGGAAGATGAAGATAAAAAAAAATATATATATATATATATATAATATTATATATATATATATATATATATATATATATATATAATATATATATATATATATATATATATATATATATATATATTATATATTATATATGATATATAATATATATATATATATATATATATAGTATATATATATATATATACGGTGATAGAGTGATAAGTTCAAATTTTTAAATTATTCTGATCACTTCACTGTTTCTACAAGGAAATAATAACATTTGAACAGATTGTAGATTTAGTATATTAGTACGATTGTTCCTAAATATTTTACTCTAACATTTGAATTTATTTTGTAAATTAATCCTAAAATTGAGTTTTTATTTTATTTTTTATTAGTCAGGGAATAAAAAAAAAAAGATAAATGCATCTTTTGATTGAAGGCCTTATCATTTTCAAAAAGCAGAATAAAGCGATTCTTATTTATTTAACACATTATAACAACTCTTAAATATAGAATTTACTTCTTAAACTTGGATAATGTTTTTATTAATGAAATTTTCACAATATTTGTTTATATACCAAATATTTCTATAGTAGTGTTGTGAAAACCGGTTTCAATAAAAAATTTTAACTTCCAAAATTACGCTTTTAATTAAATTTTCACATTACAAATTTAGAACTCTTAAAAGTACGATTTTTCTTAAATTTCAACATTTGAAATAATTTGTTAAATCTTAAAATTGAGTTTATTTTAACTATGTATTTTTCTAAAAGCATTTTTAATAAAAATTAAATGTATATTGATTTCATGATAAATTACTCACAATTTACTCACCACACAAAGCAGAGAAAAGCGGAATTTCATTAATAGTGTGTGAGGGGTGTACTTATAAATTGACGTATTAAATTAATAATGATAATATTTTATTATTTGGTTTATGAATCAATTTTATACAATATTATTTATTTCATTACTGTGAATGCCTGCTTTAATATAAAGAAGCTTAATGACTTGCCAAAACATTCACCTATCAATTTTTTTAAATAATTTTAACATTACTGGAAAGAAGATTTACCTCATGCGAGGTCGATTTATATTTTTTACCTATTAATTTTAATCATTTTGCATATTATATTTTAGGTATAAATTTAAAATGTATTGCAATTGTTCTAACGATAGTTTATCAGCCTATATTTGAGAAATATAATTATATATATATATATATATATGATATATGCGTGTGTTGTTTTCATATTGTATAAATGCTCATACTGCTTCTCTAAACCCATATGACAGGAAATATTGTTGATATTTTAAAGTGACATTAGTTTAGTTTGTCCCTAGAGATTCGGAGAACGTATGTTTTTTAAATGATACATTTTCTTGATAATGAAAAAAAGTAATGTTAGTGGAATTGAGTATTGTTTTAACTAATATCCCTTACATATATAATATTTATCACGGAATAAAAGCACAAGAGTTTACGAGTATAAATATATTAAAATAATATAAAGAAAAGGTAATAGACACTTGTGCTAAAATTCCGAAGATGGAGGCGACTAATTTAATCACAGTAAATTGCAACCGCTACATTTTAAATATCATAAAAAGAGTTCCTCGCATCATCTTTCCTAAATTTTCAACATTTTTGGGAAAATATTAAAATTTTGTATATTCGATACGTTATAATCATATGTAGGTAAAAAAATTGAGTTATTTATACGCCAGATACAATCAGCATTTGATATAAAATATCAATCGCTGTTTCTTCATTATGTACAATAACATATTAATTTCAAAAAACACAAGAAAAAGTAAGAGCAAAATTTTATATAATCATAAGTAATATATAGGATATGTTTTCACACTCATTGAAAGCTTTCTTATACCATTAGAAAATTTTTATATTTAGTTTTTTTTGTAATATATTTAAGTACCAATAAATTTCTTTCCTCTTTATGTGAGCATATTGAAAACCTTGGAGTGATCTCTCAATTTACAAACTAGTGTCAATCTTATCTTTAGTATATATAAAGGGACTTATTCGTTAACTATTCTCACCCCATGTAACAAAATGTTGAGACTTTATAATAAGTACGTTAGATCTTGTGTCCTCAATTTTCTAGACATGAAATTTATTCTGTTAATAGTCCTTATGTTCCAAATTGAGTTATTATACATAAATGCTGCTTGTATTATTCTTTTTCAGTCTTCTATTTTTTGTGCACATAGAAGGAAAATATAATTGTTTTCATTTATAATGTGGCAATTTCAAAATAAGCACAGAAAAATGAAAAATTAAAATATTTAAGTATGTTTTACTATGGATGGTATGTGAGAGTGGTGTTATACGTATATCTCACTGAAATTAATTTAATTCATAGTGAATTATTATGTTAATTTTTTTTAGGGGATTTAAATTGATTATTTTCCTTACTCAAAGTAAAATAAATTACAGTGTTCAGTTCTTAATAAAACCTGCTTATAATAATAAGAAATTGTAATAACTTCTAATATTGTACTGCCTTTTTCTTAATTTTTCACATTATAAATTTAGAGATCTTAAAAGTGACGGTTTTTCTACGATAAAATTTCAAACATATATGAAAAATAACTCATTTATTGGTAAAATAAATCTTGAAATTGAATTGGTGTTTTAACCTGGTGATTAGATTCAAATCAGCCATTTTGAAAAGGTAATGTTAATGTGTTATTATCTAACATTGATTAAGATTGCTAATGTGTTCAGACACAAAGCACGCAGAAAAAGAGAGGATTTATATATTTGCTATTATAGTAAAGGTTATTTTGATTATAAAATTATGGAAACGGAAATTTATTAGAGAAAATTTATTAGGATATTTGTTCTTTTACATTTTATAAGTATGACTCATTGGAGTATCATATCATGGTTGTGAAAACATGTGCTCATTAATTAAAAAAGTTACTATAACTTACGCTTTATAAATCTGAATTACGTCTTATTTTATTGTTTAAAATCTCTCTCTCACATTAACAGATATTACTTTAAGAACTCTTTTAAAAAAGGTGTGAGCGAGTTGTTCGCTCACAAAATATTTCTTAACTCTATGTGGAATTTATATTTTCACGTAAAATACTTTAAATGACTCATGTGTGAGACCGGATTATTTTTATCAAGTGCATTTGAAAATTAAATAATGTGTTTCATTGAAATGCAATTTCAATAAAGCAGAAAAAAGAAGAGAATTTATTAATAGTATTAGTTGTCTTAAATTTTTATGTTTTTTAAATGATAACCATTCAAATATTTGTTTATTTTATAATAATTACTAAAATAATTATCTTATATAGTTGTGATAATAACTAAGATGTATTTATAATAAAATAAATTTTTAACTATCTAATAATATTTTTTATTTTTCATATATAATTTTTAATATTATTATTAAATTTTATAGAACTCTTAAAAACGATTTTTCCTAAATATCAACATTTGAAAATTATTTGGTAATTCTTAGTTGTGATATATATAATATAGTATGTATATATATAAGTATTTGAAAAATAATGTGTTTTATTGAAATGTGAAATTTAATATTAAAAAGCAGAAAAGCGAAATATTTATATTAATTATGATTTATTAGGTAGGTGTCTCTTAAATAATGTAATGTTTATGTGTATAATTAATATATTATACTCTGAGTAATATTCTTGTGCATTTTATTGTTACCAAATATTTCATTAGTTGTTGAAACCTGTTTTAATAAAAATTTACCTTCCAAAATTACGCTTTTTCTTAACATTTCACATTACAAATTAGTGTAGTGGAAGTAAGATGATGATTTATCTCTGTTCTATGGAGTTTTTTCACATTTGACAACAATTATTTTTGTTGTGTAAATCTTA
>JABUQX010120149.1:22500-30239 GCA_015478945.1 Trachelipus rathkii | reverse complement strand
TACCGGTATATATATATATAAGACTCAAATGCAAGTATACTACTAATTTACTACTTCTTTGCAATTTGTAATACACTATCTATCCCTAATATCCTAATACTCAAAACTCTATCTAATAATAATAATCCAACATAACATTATATAAAATATTTATCTAATAGTAGAAGCCTTAACTTCAATTGTCATCCAATTTTCAATGAATGATATGAAAGTAATAGATGGTAAGTTAATAGTGTGTTAGTTATGTCACGTATTACAGGTCAGGTCCACTCACGTCAAATATATTAAAGTCGCGTCGAAATGATAATGAGGAAGTAGCTCTATTATCTTATGTAGAATGGCTCACGCAAATCTCTGGATATTCTTCTATATATCTTCTTTCTTCTTTAGTCTTCTTCTTTTTCATATATATTTTACATCAACCTATTCTCTCTAATTTACTATAATTATCAATAAATCCATATGCATCCAAATTAATCTACTTTTGCAACTGAAAAGAGAAATCTTTATACAGCAAACAATGATGATGTCTCACATCATCACTGTCTGCTATCATTCTCACACCACTCTCTTCCATCTCTTTCATCCCCCTAATATTTCTTTAACCACTTCTAACTCGTACACACGTCCAGTAGTACCCAACGCCCACAACACTCATTTCTCCTATCAGAACACATTATTATACCTACATTTCTTTCCCCTCAAATTTCCAATGAATCCCTCACACATATTCCACATTTTATACTATTTCTCCTTGTTACATTTCTATACTTCCATTTCTTTCCCGAGTTAATTTCTTCCATCATTTCATCACACATGTTCGATATCTTATACACTATTACACTTGCTTGACTTATAATGTTCTCAGTTTTTCTTTGTTGTGTTTCCTCTTTCTCTCTTTCACTCTTCTCTATTTCTCCTTGTTCCATGTTCTCCTCCTCTTCTTCTTCACACACTACAACATATTCATTCCTACTATCTCCCATTTGTATCTTTTCTGTTATTCTCTCTCTACTGTTATTATTTTCATTTTTCTCTTGATCACTCTTCACTTTCTTCCGTTTCCCCCTTTTTCTCTTTTTTATTGAACATTTTTCTCCCTGATAATCTAATTCTTCTGTAAGATCATTCGTGCTTATATAACCTATACTTTCACTCACTGTACTATTAGCTCTTTTATTTAAAATTGCCTCAATCATTTCTTCTTTTTCTCCATCTACATCTTCATTTTCTTCTATTTTTTCTTCTCTGTTCTCATTCAGATAGATATTCTCCTTCTCCTTTTTATTCATTTCTTTTGTTCCCTTTTTTTCGTTCCACCAACAGTCATTTTCCTCGTGTCCCCATTTACGACACATCGTGCATTTCCTTATATTTTCCACGCTTGTCTGGCACTGTATTGATGCATGACCCTTTCTCCCACATCGAAAACAAAATATTTGATCTTCACAATCTTTCGCTATATGGCCATCCTTCATGCATTTGAAACATCTCATACCACCCTTTTTTAAACATTCCCAACTCATGTGTTCTTTCCCTCCGCATTTATAACATTTTATCCTTTCTTCTTTTATGTCCATTTCTCCTCTTGTTTCACTCTTGCACACTCCATCTGGTGCGTCCTTTAAATCCATATTCCTCTCACAACACACTTGTTCTTTTTCATTTCTACTTGCTTCTCTTCTTTTATACACGGCCCCCGTCATTTCATCCATACCTTGTCTGTTTCTTACACACCACATTTCTTCCTTTTCCTTTCTTTCCCTTGTGTCCTCACTCTCAGTTTTTATATCTTCAAAGATTCTTAACATTTGCTTTCTAATACTCTCATATTCCAATTCACTTTCCCCACATCCACCTATAATAATCTGTTCCTCCCATTTTTTAAGTCTTGCTGCATACAAAAGATGTGCACCTTTTACATCCTTTCCCCACTCACTCATCCTTACTAAAACGTTGCCTGTTCACTCATAACTTTTTCATATCTAATCACAAATTCTTTTACACTCTCTTCAACTCTTCTATCAATTTTTAACACACTTAGAACACTGTTAAACCTCTCTACACGTTTATCTAATTTATACCTCTTATCTAATGCTGATAAAATCAACTTCACCCCTCCCTCATTTGATAACTCACTCGTACTAATATTCTTTGTCAATTCCTCCGCTTCACCCTCTAAATATAGTCTTATAATCAATCCCTTTTTTTTCACGTTTTCATTTAATTCCGCCCAATCTCTCACCTTTCTTCTCCATTTCTCGTAATCTCTTTCGTTTCCTGAGAACACCGGACATTTACCAGTCATTCTACATTCTTCGCCCCTCTTTATTTCCTCATCATCACTGCCCATTTTATACTTAGCAGAGTAGCGCACTGATTAAATTAAATGTAAGTATACCTCTAATTTATTAACTAATTTTGCAGTTTGTAATACACTATCTCTCCCTAATATCCTGATACTCTAAACTCTATCTAATAATGATAATAAAACATAACATAAATATTTACCTTATAGTTGAATGGTGACCTCAATTCGTACTGTAATCCAATTCACAATGAATGATATGAAAATAATAGATGATAAGTTAATAGTGTGTTAGTTGAGTCACGTAATACAAGTCAAGTCCACTCGCGTCATATATTTTAAAGTCACGTCGATGATGACGATGAAATGTAGCTCTCGCTATTTTCTTATGTAGAATGGCTCACGCAAATCTCTGGATATTTTGTAATTATTATATCTTCTTTCTTCTCTAATCTTCCCACTTCGACTTATATTTTACATCAACCTATTCTCTTTCTAATTTACTATAATTATCAATAAACTCATATGCATCAATATTAATCTACTTTTGCAACTGAAACAAAGAACAAATCATGCAGCAGACAATGATGATGTCTCACATCATCCCTGTCTGCTATCAGTACACCACTTTCCATCTTTTCATCCCCTAATATTTCTTAACCACTTCTAACGTACACACGTCAAGTATCACCCAATGCCCACAACTCTCATTCTATCAGAACACAATATTATACCTACATTTCATTCCCCTTCAAATTTCCAATGAATCCCTCACACATATTCCACATTTTGTATAATCTTGCACTTACATTTTTATACTTCCATTTCTTTCCCTCGAGTTAATTTCTTCCATCATTTCATCACACATGTTCAATATCTTATACACTATTTCACTTGCTTGACTCGTACTTTGTTTTTCCTTGTTGTGTTTCCTCTTTCTCTCTTTCACTCTTCTCTATTTCTCCTTGTTCCATGTTCTCCTCCTCTTCTTCTTCACACACTACAACATATTCATTCCTACTATCTCCCATTTGTATCTTTATTCTCTCTCTACTGTTATTATTTTCATTTTTCTCTTGATCACTCTTCACTTTCTTCCGTTTCCCCCTATTTCTCTTTCGTCTTGTACAATTATCTCCCTGATTTTCTAATTCTTTTGTAAGATCACTCGTGCTTATATAACCTATACTCACTGTACTAGCTCTTTATTTAAAATTGCCTCTAACCTCATTTCTTTCTTTTTCTCCATCTACATCTTCATTTTCTTATTTTTCTTCTCTGTTCTCATTCAGATAGATATTCTCCTTCCTTTTATTAATTTCTTTTGTTCCCTTTTCCACCAACAGTCATTTTCCTCGTGTCCCCATTTACGACACATCGTGCACTTCCTTATATTTTCCACGCTTGTCTGGCACTGTATTGATCCATGACCCTTTCTCCCACATCGAAAACAAAATATTTGATCTTCACAGTCTTTCGCTATATGGCCATCCTTCATGCATTTGAAACATCTCATACCACCCTTTTTTAAGCATTCTCAACTCATGTGTTCTTTCCCTCCGCATTTATAACATTTTATCCTTTTTTATGTCCATTTCTCCTCTTGTTTCACTCTTGTGCACTCCATCTGTTGGCGTCCTTTAAACCCATATTTCTCTCACAACACACTTGTTCTTTTCATTTCTACTTGCTTCTTCCACACCTTAGACAAAACATTTGATCTTCGCTTGTCTGTTTCTTTCCTTACACACCATATTTCTTCCTTTCCTTCTTCCCTCTGTATCCTCACTCAGTTTTTATATCTTCAAAGATTCATAGAATAAATATATATAAGTATATCGTAAAATCGTGAAATATGTTCACCAAACATAAGAAATTTTTAATTTCTAATATTAATATTTCCATAGTTGCTGAATTTAGCATATTCTTACAAAAAAATTTAGACAAACAAGATGGCATCATGGTAGACCTGTTTGAATTGATAAATGTTTCATTCAATAAAATTAGCTTTAAAACTAATTTTTTCCAAATCAGTAAACTCCATCACAATAGTTAATCATTTTTGTATTATAAAACCATTTGTTATTTTTTTATTTTCTGTTTATTCCAAAACCACATGCTCCATCACAACATCTGATTCCAATTATTTGTAAACAAAAGTGACATAAGAAATTGCATTCGTTTATGCACAAAATTCGTATTAAAACTGGGTAAGCATTTTTATCGAGTTAATAAAATAAAATGGCTAAATAAAAATGGTTTAATTTGTAATGCTGAAGCCACTAGAGTTTTTTGCACAGTGTTACTAGAATTGATAATTATTCTTTGAAGAGTACATTCATATTATAGCAATCAAATATCAAATCAAAAATATTTTTTCATATGAATTTTAACATTGATATTGTAAAAAGTTTTAAACAGAAATACTTAAGTGGTGCTGATGTTTAAGGCTATACCATACCCTTATAAATAAATAAATAAATAAAACATAACGTAATTACATGCAGTATAAAAGACTTTTGCATGTGATCTTGCTGGTGTTTTCTGTGCCAATCGCTGGTGCCTAGTGAAAGTTTTACCACTTGTAGCTACATTAATGATGCTTTTTGATATAATTATCCTAGTTATTTTTTTTTCATTATTATTGAGATGGGTAAAAATTCTATTCATTTAATTTTTTTTTTTTGCATTTATTTAATTTTTTTCTTCATCAAGCTGGCCTTCATGGCCTAGGCCTTCCGTTTTTCCTCGATTGCGGAGAACGCAGTGTTCTCTGATGAGGAGCTGATGGAGGAGCCATCACAGTGTTTAGATGGCAGCCAGGACATCACCCTTTCAGGTAGGAAGAGGAGTTGCTGGTCTCCAAGATAGTTTTGTCTCAGCCTGCACCCAAAGGGGTGAATAGGGGAGAGAGCTGGGGTGGATGGGAGTATAGCCACATAGCCTCATGCATTCGGTTCCACTGAGGTTATAATCATATCATTTATATATCATTAGTTTTGACTAAGCCAAATTGGTGGGATTTGTAGTTATTAACAAATTGCAAGCTCTCGGGTGCTTTGAGGATTTGCATGAGCATGTTTGGGTAGTGGGTTGACTGGGACAGTCTCGATAGGCCCATGTGGCTTTTACTGTCTCTATATTCTTTATGTCTTTATGTCTTTAATTGAGGTTATAATCATCATGCAGAGTAGGGATGGTGAATTTATTTTTATACAACCCTCGAGCAACTGCACTCTTAAATGAATCCCCTTTTGGGAAGTTACATATGGAGGGCACTTGTCGTATTCTCAATTCCTTCTTTCAATAGACTTCGTACCCCTCATTGAAATTATTAAATGGGGTCCTTCCCAGTTAAATGCTGGGTCTCTTGTGGTTCTAGGGACCATACTTTCCATATTTCCTATGAGAAAATAGGCCCTATAGAGGAGGAGGAGGATTTTCTATTTGATCTAATCAATATCTGTTCTTATGATCTTAAAGGCAGCACCTTGTTAGGGGTTATGAGATTGGGGTCTTAGTTCAGCAGTCAAATGCCAGTGTAGCTTCCGCCCCAGTACTTCCATTGATGGGTCATATAACTATGCAACCTCACCATTGACCCAGGCACCAGCCCCACCAGCTGGGCTATCCTCTACTAGGGGCACCCCTCATCCTCCAATTAGATTTCCTAGGTCCTTGTGGAATTGTCCCGGCAAACAACCGGGGTCCATCTGGCTCAGAACTTCAGGGGATATCCCATGATGGTCCTGTAAGGGCTCCTCGGGTACAGAATGTTCAGCAGCATCACCTCCCCTCCCTGCGTCCAACAGATGGATGGTTGGTCTTCCTTCTTGACTTCTTTGGGACCACTAGTTTCCAAGTTTTGCCTCTTATTAAGCAAGTGGTTCATTTCTATCAGCTCTTTCTTGTATATTCTCAGATCTCATGTCTTTCATTTCAAGTCTCTTATTTTCCACAATGTGTCTTGGGGAATTGTAGATCCTTGTTCCCAAAATTGGGGATCTTTAAAAATTTTTGCTATAACTTCAACAATTTTAGGTCTATGTGAAACCTGGATGCAGCCTAAATAAACCCCAGGAGGACATACCTTTCTCAGGAAGGACAGGGTGAATCAGTTGAGGGGGGTGGTTTGGCTTTCCTTCTTCATTCCTCTTCATCTTACCAGGATATACCTTTGATTGATGCTCCAGAAGCTGTCCTCAAGGTTCTGGCAGTGAGAGTTGCCTTTGCAATGGGCTGGGCATCTCTGCTGTTACAATCCGGGAAGAAATTTAGCATTACAGGAGCTTCAGCACTATATTCATCAATTACCACTCCCTGTTTTGATTTTGGATGATTATAATGCCCACCACAATCTTTGGGAACCTGTTCTCCCTCATGGGGGTGCAATAAATCTGGAAAATCTATATTCACCTTGTCCTCTTCCAGCAATTTTTCCTTATTAACCCCTCCAGGGTTAGTAATGAAAGTGGAGTGGATAGTGGTAGGACCTTTACTCTTGATTTAGTTATTGGGAGTGGTTTCTTCCTGCATGCTGAAATTATTGCAGGACTTCACTTGGGTTGTGACCACTATCCAATTCATATTACTCTTCCTCAAAGGGTGCGACCCCTATAAGAACTCCGCCCTCTCGCTTGGAAGTTTCCTACCTCTCAGGATAAGTGGAAGCAGTACAATGGTCAAACTTATCTCCCAGGGGGTGCGGTTGGTACTTTGGAGGATTGGACAGTCACTGTGATACTTAGTATCATTACTTCTGCCTCAACAGTGCTTCCTCTTACCAGGAGTAAATTTGATGGAAGACCTATGGCCTTGTGGTGGAACCGAGAGTGTGAGGATATCTTAAAAAACAGAATAGGGCATACAATATTTGGCGAAAGTTTCCTACCAATGGAAATGGCCTTGCTTACAGGAGGTCCATAGCCCAGTGAAAGAGGTTTCATTTGGAATGTAAACGGGATACCTGGAACCCCAGACTCAAGAACTTGGTCCTTATTAAAGAGTATGTCAGCTGATTATGTCCCACAATCATTCCCCCTCACTTGGAATGGAGGTCTCCTGCCCAATAATATGGAAAAGGCTGAGTTTTTAGCTGATCATTATGAGCAACTCTTCCTACCCAGCAGTACAACCCATGCTGCATATATAAAGAAATTAGAACTTGAACTGTCTTCTTTCCTTGGGTGTAATTTTACGGCTTCTGAATTGCATCGTGCTTTGTCCTCCCTCCCTGATACAAAGGCCACTGGGGCTGATCTTGTTGATTATAAATTTCTACATCTTTCCTCTGATTCTAAGGATACTCTCTTGAACCTCTACAATGCTGGATGGTCTCAGGTTTTAGTCCCCTTACAATGAAAGTTATTAGATATCCTTTCATTTTTGAAACCTAATAGGGACTCCTCTACCCCCCAAGGGCTATCATGCT
>JABUQX010120149.1:10000-17500 GCA_015478945.1 Trachelipus rathkii | reverse complement strand
GGTAACAAAAAAAGAAGGATGGCTTAGGCATATGCCAGGAAGTATGCCTCAGGGTAAGAAAAAAGAAGGATGGCTTAGGCATATGCCAGGAAGTATGCCTCAGGGTAAGAAAAAAGAAGGATGGCTTAGGCATATGCCAGGAAGTATGCCTCAGGGTAAGAAAAAAGAAGGATGGCTTAGGCATATGCCAGGAAGTATGCCTCAGGGTAAGAAAAAAGAAGGATGGCTTAGGCATATGCCAGGAAGTATGCCTCAGGGTAAGAAAAAAGAAGGATGGCTTAGGCATATGCCAGGAAGTATGCCTCAGGGTAAGAAAAAAGAAGGATGGCTTAGGCATATGCCAGGAAGTATGCCTCAGGGTAAGAAAAAAGAAGGATTGCTTAGGCATATGCCAGGAAGTATGCCTCAGGGTAAGAAAAAAGAAGAAATAAAGTAGTTAAGTGGTAAAGAGTCCTGAGATGATCTCAGAGGATTTGTCTGGAAGCGCCAGTGCTAGATGTGCTGCGGAAAACCACTTTTCCAGTTCGGACAACAAACCTCTTTGCAGTAACTTCTGGCATGTCTTCTCTCCACTATTTTACATATTAATTTTGTGATTGTATTATGTTTGAGAAATTTTATTTTAGTAAAGCTGTATTTTGTAATGCCTGTTTTTCACCCTTCTTCAACTTGAAAATTTCAGAATTTTATAGTTTTTTTATCCTCCGTTTTACGGAAGTGTTAATAAATAATGCAAAACAAATATATATTCTCAAGACTTTGGCATGGATTTTAATTCTAAATTGTTGTAATGACAATTTTCCCGATGTTCTTTATTTTCTCTTTCAGTTTGTTAATTGTTTGGAATATATTCCCATTAAGATAAATATTAAAATGGATATCAAATCTGAGATTGAAATAAAACTGGAAGAATTGGACCTGGAGGGGGGGGGATTGGAAAAAAATTTTAAAAAAAAAAAAAAACTTTTTTTTGGGGGGGGAAAGGAAAATTTTGGGGGGGGGGGGAAAACCTTTTTGGAAAATTTAGAAAATCTTATTCGGTAAGCATCCCAGTATCTTCTTAGAACGTTGTTATTCATCATGATGTTTTTTTTCATGCACCTTGTTAAAGTCTTCAATGCTCTAAGGCAAATCTAAGCTGCATAGGTAAATCCTAGCGTAAATAAGTGTAGTGGGACCCGAACCCGAACCCAACTACCACTGTCCTTTTAGTCACCTCTTACTGCACACACGATTAGAGTTGTTAAAATATGTTTTTTTTTTACAATACGCATAATATATATATATATTATATATATATATATATATTATATATATATATATAAAAATATAAGATGACAAAAAACAAATTTGAAGAAGCAGAGAGGTGGAAGAATGATAAATTCTTTTAATCATTTCTTCTCATTCCAGCAAAAATTGATATAGAATTATTATAATATAGGTAAAAATTTGATTATAATTTTAAGAAGTAATTTATAGTTAAAAATAAAGAAATAAAATTTAAAAATAATAAAAAAGTAAAAGTATATAAAAAATATAAAAAGTAACAAATAATAAGGATCGAGACGGAATAAATAAAAGAAGATATATATGAAAAATATATAAATCAAGAATAAGAAAAAGAAACTTATATCACCACCAATTTTTGACATCTTCAATCCAAATTCAAAAATGGAAATAAAAACTCCAACCAGGAATATCTTCGAGAAGAAATTGAATGGTAAGAATAAATATATTTTGCTTTTTTATAATCAAATTTAGCCTAATAAAATAAACAAACAAAAAATGTCAAAAGTTGAAGTTGAAGATACGGAAAAGTGAATTTTAAAAATAACAATGGATAAACTAACCGACATGATGAAGGAACTGATAGATAGTAAAGAAAAAGGAGTAACAAATGAACAAAGAAAAATGAATTTAATAACACCTAAATTTAGTGGAAAAAAAGAAGAATCTTTTGAAGAATACTTATTCAAGTTAAAAGTATGGAGAGAAGTATCTGAAGAAAAGGAAAAAACTAAAATAGCACAAATAATAGGAGGTTTAGGAGAACCACTAGAAGTAATTATGTCATTAAATGAAAAAGAAATATGGACAGAAAATTGAGTAGAAATAATTATAAGTACATTAAAAGAAAGATATAGTAGAAATAAAGAACAAGAAAGTTATATTAAAGTACAAACACTATTGAATATGCAACAAAGAAAAGGAGAATCTTTCAGAGAATATGTAGCAAGGTATGATAAAGCAAAAAGAGATTGTGAAAAACTGGATGACATTAAAATAAGTGAATACATTCATACCAATTGATAAGTAACTCTAATATGAAGGACATGGAAAGAAAGTTAATTATAAATAAGATGAAGGAATTAAAACAAATATTTTCCTAACAACTAAAGAATCAATTGTTAAATATGATGGAATCAGTATTGTGAAATTTTAGAAAAAGAAGGCCTAAAAATGAAATATGGTATAATAAAAATAAATTGCACAATATGTAAATACATAATCATAACACTGAAGAATGTTACTGGAGAGAAAAACATTAAATTTTAATAAATTGTATTTAGTAAACGGAATAATCATTAAAACAGAAGATTTGCTATTGAATGAGAAATATAATAATGTGTGTTGAAAGTAAAAAAGAAGGACACATATGAAAAATTGTAAAGAAAATGAACCAATAGAAGAGAAAAATAAAATAAATCTATATTTTTTATAGAAAGAAATAATGAAAAACTATATTTAGAAAAAATTAACTCTATTATTAATACAGAAAAAGAAGAAAGAAGAAATGAATTAGAGGGAGATTTAGAAGAAAGAAAACTAAATAGAACATTTTTCAATAAGAATGAAGAATGTAATGAATCTAAAGAAATTAAATATCAAGAAGATGTAATGGCTATTATAGATACAGGAAGTATAGAAACAGTAATTGGAGAATTAGGATTAACAAAATTGATTAGTGGATTAACTAATGAAGAATTACAATATATAGATGACACACAAAAATTTAAAAATGGTTGTTTTGTATTTGGAAAAACAGAATATAAAATATTTAAAAAAATATTATTGCCTTGTAAAATCAAAGGAAAGAGTTTTGATTTAAAAATCAATGTATTAGAGGGTGATATACCTTTATTATTAGGTAAATCAGCAATGAAAAGAATGAAATTAAAAATTAACATTGAAGATGGAACTGTTGATATTTGTGATCTTAATCTACAGAAAGTACAGACCTTTGATAATGAAGGAGGACTTTCCTGCATTACTATTGAATAGAAAACAAAGAAAACAAATGTTGGATTAGTCAATTTAAAGACAATTGAGAAAGAAATAGATAGAAAGAGAAAAAATTAAAAAATCTACATCAATAATTTGTTCATTGTTTGAATTAGAAAAAATAATTAAAACAATAAAAAATGCTAATGCAAACAAATAAAAGAAGATATTTTTATGAAAAGAAAAAAAGCAACCAAAACAAATGTGAAAAGAGGCAAAATTTAAAAAAAATATAGAAAACTCCACAAGACTGTGGTAGGTTTGCCATTAGCAAATAAATTTAATGAACTAATTCAATTAGATGTGGGAGAATTTGAAAGTAATAAATTTTTAGTAATAATAGACCATGCAACAAGATATACACAGGCAGTATGTTTAAAAAATAAAACCAGTAAAGAAATTATAGAAAGGTTAATCGAAAAATGGATTATATATTTTGGAAGTCCTAATAGTATTATGTCTGATGCAGGAAGAGAATTTCAAAACGAAGATATGGAAACTTTTACGACAAAATTGAATATAAAATTAATGAGTACAGCGGCAGAAAGCCCATGGAGTAATGGTTTATGTGAAAAAGTAGTAGGGTTACTTAAGGAATCATTATACAAGTTAAAACAAGAAGGACATGATAAAAAGAATAGCATGGCATGGGCAGTTTTTGCTAAGAATGGATTAACAAATTATTTGGGATATGCTCCTAACCAACTTGTTTTTGGAAGAAACATAGGAATACCAAACATAATAGATTGTGATAACATAATAATGAGTGAAAAGAGAGATACTGATGAAATGATTAAAGAATTATTAGAAACAATAGAACATGCTATAAAAATACATATAGAAAATGAAAGTTCAGAAAAAATAAAACGTGCATTGAGAAGTCAAATAAGAGAACACATGTCAAAAGATATAAATATAGGTGAAGAAGTATATTATAAAAGCTAAATGGTTAAAGAATAGAATGGAGGACCAGCTAAAATAATGTGTGTAGATGGAAAAACCATCATAGTAAAACATGGAGGTACTTTAAAGAGCTGTATCGAAATTTGGTCCAGGTAGTTTTTGATATTGCAAATTATTGGCAAGGAATAAAGAAACTTAAGATAAAAAGGATTGAAGATATTTTGAGAAAAGATTGAAAAACATGACAGATTAATTTAAAGGAGGAAGGGGAATGATACGAGAAGTAGATAATATGGTCAAAAATTATAAATGATGAAACTGATAATGATGAAAACGAAAGTCAAAACTTGAAAAAGAAGAAGAAGAAGAAATTACATCAATTGATGAATATGAAAAAATTGATCCAAAAAATGTGAAAACAGGAAATTCTATGAAATGAAATTTAAAGGAATAAAATGAAAAGATTATTAAATTGTTATGGTATAGTAGAGGCTGCAAAAGCAACTTAGTAAAAAATATAATAGATGTTATAACATACGTAATTTAAATACAAATAGAATATTATGATATAGATTTAAAGAATGGAAAAAAAATATGAATTAGATGTAATTGAAAATTGAAGAAGAGCGAGGAAGAATCGTTGGATGTAAGTGAGGAGATAATAGATGAAATAGATAGTGAAGATGAAGGTGAGGAGATAAATCAAAGTTATTATAATCATTCAAATGAAGAAATTAAACAAGCCAAAATGAAAGAGATAGAAAATTGGAAGAAGAACAAGGTTTTGAAGAAGTAAATGATAAAGGTGAAAGAGCAATTAATGTAAGATGGGTAATTAGTGAAAAATTAATGCAGAATAACAAGAAAAAATTTAAAGCTAGATTGGTAGCTAAAGGATATGAAGAAAAAGTAGAGGAAAAAACAGATGCACCAACAGTATCAACTGAAGCAATGAAAATGATACTAACCATAGCTCAGGAAAAGAAATGGAAAATAAATGCTATGGACATTTCAGCAGCATACTTACAAGGAGATACAATAACAAGAAAAGTATATCTAAAACCACCACCAGAATTTGACAATGGTAAACTTTGGAGATTGAATAAAACCGTATATGGATTACAAGATGCTGCTATGATGTGGTATTTATCATTGAAAAAACAATTACTTAAGTTAGGTCTAAAACAAAGTAAAATGGAACCAACACTATTTATAAGGAAAGATTCAAGTAATATCGACGGATTATTATGTACACATGTAGATGATATTTTATTGGTAGGAAGTAAAAAATTTGAACAATATAATAAATAAATTAAAAAATATCTTTGAAATAGGAGAAAGTAGTTCAGAATCATTTAAATATTTAGGAGTTCAATTATATCAAGAAGAAAACATGATAATAATGGAGCAAAATAATTACTGGGAGAAGACATTAGCAAGCTCTGACAATGTCCACCACCTGACTTACGAACGAGGTAAAAAGAGGTAAAAGAATACAAACAATTGATAGGAACATTAAAGTCCATTGAAAGTAATACAAGACCAGATTTAGCCTATATAGTTAGTAAAATGAGCAAGGGAGAAAAAGAACTGAGTATTAAAGCTTCTGAGACGCATTACGTAGATTCGCTTAAAATAATAAACGCAGATAACGAAACGTCTGAAAAAATAATGAGAAAATGAGAAATTCATAACATATTGTGATTTATCATTTGCTAATAGAGAGCGAGATAAAAACAACTAGTGGTATAATTTTTGCTGTGTGGATAAAAAGAAAAAATGATTACCCATAATGTAATAATCAAATAAATCAAAAGAAAGTTAAACCATTCAGTTATACAAGCAGAGGCAAATAGTTTGCTTAAAGGTATAATAAACGTCGGATATACGAAACATGTGGGAAAAAATTACTAATAAAAAAATCTACCTATAATTTTGAGAACTGATAGTAAGACACTGTAGATACTCTTATGTCAGAAAGACAATCAAAAAATTAAAAGCATGAGGATCATCATATCAGCAATAAGAGAATATTTAAAATAATCAAGAAGTACAAAAAATAGAATGGGTAAACAGTAATGATCATTGCTGATATTTTCACCAAAGAATTACATAATTAAAAAATGAAAAATGTAATCTCTAGAAGATAAAGGATGAAAATGAAAGATAAAACAGAATAAGAACTTCTTCAAATGTAATATGACAAAAAACGAAATTTGGAGTAAAGCAAGAGGTGAAGAATGATAAATTCTTTAACATTTCTTAACATTCCAGCAAAAATTGAAAGAATTATTTTAACACTATAGGTTAAAAGTTGATTATAATTTTATGAACTAATTTTAAAATTAAAATAAAGAAATTTAAAATTTAAAATTTTAAAAAAGTAAAAAGTATATTTAAAATATAAAAGTAACATACCTAAGGATCAGACGAAAATAAATAAAAGAAAATATATGAAAAAATATATAATCAAGAATAAGAAAAGAAAACTTATATCACCACCAATTTTTGACATCTTCAATCCAAATTCAAAAATGGAAATAAAAACTCCATCAAGATCTTTGTTTAAGAAGAAAGTCGATTGAAATGAAATATATTTTGCTTAATCATATATATAATAATATATATATATATATATATATATATACTATATATATATAATATATATTTATATTATATATATATATATATATATATATATATATATATATAGTATACCGATTTATTATACCGTATGATAATATATATTTATAATATATTAGATAAACTTTTTTAAATATATATTATATATATATAATTATATATTATATATATAATATATATATATAATATAATATATATTATATATATATATATATATATATTATATAATATATATTAATATATAATATAATATATATAATATATATATATTATAGCGTCGGGCGGTGACCGGGCCCGGCTTTTTAGAGGTGATTCGGTCCACTCTAAAAATAAAATAAAAAATTACATTTTTTTTTTTTTTTCGCTTCATTTAAAGGCCACGCGGTAGTCCTACAAGTTTTATTTAGATCATCTTTAATTCTAAATATTTTATATTTGTTAAAAAAATAAAATAAAATATAAGGGAGACATATGAATTCAAAATAAGTTCGCTTTTGAAAAATGTGAGTTTTTTTAACTTCATTATAAAATGAAAAATGTGGATGATTTTAATTATTTTTTCAGTGTATACACTCGAGTATGTTAGCTTTAAACTGGCAAAGTAAATTTTGATCCAAACAGTATTATTGGCTAAATCACGGGGGCTAACTTGGTCCGATTCACCCCTCCGTA
>JABUQX010120149.1:0-5000 GCA_015478945.1 Trachelipus rathkii | reverse complement strand
TTATATGGATGGTATTTCTTTTTCTTTGAAAAATATTTAATATTGTATTTTCTATAAGTTTCAGGAGGCTCATTATTATTTTTTTTGAATGTATATTATGCAATCAGTTTATGTATTGAGATGCGTTACGCTTCTCTTTGAAATATTTTTTTATAACTTTCTAGTGTGTATTATTTTAAACACCAATTTTTTTATTTCTCTCTGAGTTTTTACATTTTAATAGTTTTTTCCCTCCGAGTTTTGAGGGATAATCAGTAATTTTTTATACATTTTTAAGTTTTCCTCCCATCGTACTATGAGAGAGGTATGACACTATTAAGTTAAGAATTAGTTTGTGTTATCATTAGGAGTTGAAATTGTATATCTCCTTGCAATAAAATGCGTTCTTTTTATATGGAATGAGTAATGTACTAAGTTTATGAAATTATTATTAAGAGGGTATAACATGACCGGTAATTTTGCGTCCTCAAATTTTTATGGAATTTTGATTATTAACGACGGTATAACAGGACCATAATTTTGGTCTCAAATTTTTATGAGATTATTAAAATGCTTGGTCCTCGTTCGTTATGTAAGTTTTATTTATGTTTTTGAACATGCTTGTATCTATCACGATTTACTTTAACCGTTTTTTGAAATGACCCTGTAATTCGTCCTATCTAGTAATGTTCATAACCCAATGAATTAATTTGTTATTTTTGGGAATTTATTTATTTGGATTACAACAGTTTTTTTAACAGTGTTATAAAGGACCGTCATTTTTGGTCCTCATTTTTATGTATGCTCTGTTTTGGTAAATCCTTTCTTTAAGGTATCGTTAGTAAAATTTGGTTTTATATTTATTTATTTATTTGTTTGAGTACAGTATTTTTGCTCCTCAAATTTTTATTTATAACCTTTCATGGATTTGTAAATTTTTTTAGTATGGTTTTAATTTATAACAAGTGCGCCAAAAAAAAACGATGAATATTATTTTTTAATCATTATGAAAAATTATTGAAAAAAATCTGTGGAAATCGTGAAATCGCCAGGAAGAGGATAGTGTGGAGACATTTTTAATTTTATTTTTCTGTTATTAATAATGTTTCAAAATCTTTAATATAATGTTTTTTTGGGAACAAAGGATCTTTATTAATAGCTTAATTTTGTTGGGGATGTTCCTATTACTTTTATATTCTATGAATAAATTTCTTTTATTTTTAATTTTTATTGATGATGTATTTTAAAATTTTCTTTGCGTTTGTATTGATTTCATTTTTTTTGCACTTTTAGGCAATCGGGATCGAGATTTGAAAATAAAATTTTAGTTCGGAAAAGCTTGTTTGTTGCGACAGTAACCGCCCAAGCATCATTAGCCAATTATCCAAATAGATTTGGGAGAGTGCGATCCTCTTTCCTCTGAATGTTATCTCAAGGAAGTTTGTGAAAGAATCTCGCAAAGAAACAAACCTCCGATTGCCAGCTTGAAGCCGCAGGAACAATAGCACACAGGTTAGTTATAAAACTCACGTTTCAAAAAGTATAAAGGCTAATTGCAAATTTTTTTATTATTTTAAATTAACTTTTTATTCACCCCATTTGAATATCTTGAATATTATAAATAAAATAAAATAGCCACTACTTTAAAGTAAAAATAAAGTAATCTGTTGGGGACATATATATTTTTTTTGTACCATTAATAAAAACATATCAAAATGACTACGGATGTGGTCCAAACACCAGCCAATGATGGCACACAAAATAATGATGGAACAGCCCCAAATTCAGCTCAAACTCCAGCTCAAAACC
The DNA here is from genome assembly GCA_015478945.1 of Trachelipus rathkii. Lineage (NCBI taxonomy): Eukaryota > Metazoa > Arthropoda > Malacostraca > Isopoda > Trachelipodidae > Trachelipus > Trachelipus rathkii. Next base: position 3,212 of record JABUQX010120149.1, on the reverse strand, counting down.
CATCCCAAAGTCAGCCCCAGTCTACGGCTCAGCCTATAGCCACCATTACCCAAGTCACGAGACCCGAGTTGCTTCTCACGGGCAGAGTCAACGGTAAATGGACTGGTCCTTCTTTAAATACTTGGGAGATAAATGTTAGAGAGAACATTCAACTCAAGCATTGTGTCTCTGAAACAACCAAGTTGGCCCAAGCGTTGAATCAAGTAAGTAATGATCCAGATTCTGAGGTGAGACAATTTCTGAATGCGAAGCCGAAAATCTTCAATGTACAATCCCTCGATGTTTTCATGGCCAAGATAAAAGCTCTGATTTTTCCGGACAAACCTCTTTCTTCGCTCGACGCTATGTTACGCATAAGAAACTTCAAGTGGGCCGAGAACCGTTCCCTTAGTTCAGTAGCTCTCTCCTTGCAAGAACTATACACAGAACTCTATGATACCCTTTCCCACTTCGGTGACGCTTTTCAACCGGACGAAAAACTCATCACAGCCACTGCTTTTTTACATATTGGTACTTTGTTACCTGAAAAACCTGATATTTATCGCCGAGATTTCAAAAAATTCTACAACCCAAACCTGGACATCACTGACCAAATCCAAGAGTTTTTGCAGAAGTCCGAAGGCAGGCTCAATAATCCAATCAAAATGGTTGTCCCTCAGGCAAATATTCATTTCCAAAAAGCTGCTCCATTCACTCCCAAGCCTCAAAATTTTCCCCAGCGCCAAAATTTTCAACAAACCCCCCAAAACTATCAAAGAAGACCTTCCAACAATTATGCAAAGCCGCAGGCCCCTGTTTCACAACCTAGACAAAATCCACCCCGCCATAACGCCCAAATCTGCTATCACTGCGAGCGTGCAGGCCACTCCACCCCCTTTGTCCTTTTGACCCGTACTGCCGAAATTGTTCTGAAAAACACCGTAGAGGGTCGAAACCAACCTGCAGAGACTCAAAGTGGAATCCAAATAACACAAATATTCCACTGAAACACGCCCCTATTACTGAGCAGATTAAACAAAATATTATCAATAATAGATGGTTGGGAACTGGCATATTCAGAAAATCTTACCAAGGTGTGAAACCGAGAACCAAATCGAACTACCAGCAAAAACCGCATCAAAATCATGTGTCTGCATGGAAAAATAAGCAAACCTCATATGCCCGAATGGCAGAGCCCACCACCACCTCATACGACGAAGAAGCCCCTGATGACCAATATGATTCGCAACAACAGTCTATGTATTATGATGATGAGTATGATAATTATTACACAGATGACCAAGATGGGAAAAATTTTTTCCATTAAGGAGGGTAGGCAAGTTGGAAGAACCTCCCCTCCTGTTGAATAGAGACCCTAATCCTAACACATGCAATAGTTTAAATGTTCACAAATATATGTGTGATAAAATCGAACCCGACAATGCTGTCTCTCTTAGCTCAAGCACACAATATACTAGATAGGATGCAAAATGTCTCTTCTTCTTATTTTTTCACCTCTGAGTATCCTGCAGATGATGATGTACCCTTAGCCGTTCAGAGGTTGTACCAGATGAGATGTCGGTAGGATCTGTAGTTGGGGTACCCAATAATTTTATTAATCCAAGAACGCTTTCTTTCTAGAGGTTCGCAACCTACTCAAACATTCATCACTTAAACTAAGGATCAGTTTTTAAGCCCTACTTTTGGCCATTGCCAAAAGAGGGAAAGCTAACATTATAACCCAATTTTATTTTTTAATGATATATCTAATTACAATAATCAACATTTCTTTTATATTACTAATAATTGTTAATGAGTAGTAATACCTATGGGATAGAACCTGTTCAAGTAGACATGACTAAATGGAAAATCCACTCAGGTTTCACACCTCACAAGGGTAACCCTATCGCCCATTTTAGTAATCCTAGGATGTGGGATAGGACCCCTTCTCAAACCACAACCGCAATTGCGGGCAGTGAAAGTAGTAGTAATATATATGACATAAGTCTGGATGACTCCAGCTCAGCACAAAATGCCACATTTAGGAAGGAAAATGTGGAAAGTAATGTAGACGAAAATGGAAAATCCACCTCAGAGCTCTCACACCTCTCTAGGAGTTACCCTATCACCCGTTTTAGTAATAATACTAGGATGTGGGATAGGACCTCTTATATAAATGAAGACACAATATCTCACACTAAAAGCAGTAGAAATATGCATGACAAAAGTCTGGATGATTCCAGTTTAGCACAAAAATGCCGCATAATAGAGGGAAACTGAGGAAAGTATTGAAAGTGAAGCATGATATTGATGTTCTTCAACACAGATGAAGTATCAGGAAGAATAGAGAATGGAAAAAAATGTGATGATATGACAGAGATGCGAAGGTAAAGAACAGCGATGCTGTAGGCATCTCACATAGCACTCTTAGCATGATATTGGTTATGGGACATCAATAAACAGTTTGATGGTGAAATAGGGGTCAGAAAGAGCATTTTCAACCCCTACAGAAGGTATAGAATACTAAGTAGAGCACATGACAAGAGTAATATATCTAGCATAGCACACCCTAGAATAGATAATATTACCGCAAATTTACTTTTAGATAGGGATTTAATTGTAAATGAAAATTGCACATTGAGCCTAAATTTTAAACACTTTCAGCATAGGTTTGAAAACTCTTCCTCTACCTCTGTTATTTTATCTCCATTCCAATTTAAAGATTCCACAAATTCTTTCGCTGTGTTGATGAAAAACTATGATCTCTCCCCACCATTAATGCCTAGTATAGATTTCTCTTTACCTTCTAACCACACTCTGACTATTCCACACGAGAATCTCTCTCACTACACCCCCCCTCCCCCTCCCCAGCCCCCTCAAAAAGACTCCTCAGATACCATTTTAAATTTTAGTGAGGCATTGTTTTCAGACTCTTTATTAGATACTCACACTCATGTTTCTGTGCAAGATAGTTTACCCTCAGAACCATCATTTGTTAAATATTTACAGCCTCACCCTCCATTTAGTCCCTCTCAAGTTGAAATTTTCACTTCTAATCAAAATATGAGCTCTCTCTCTCCTCCTCAAGTAGCAACTTATTCCTCCTCTTTCACTAATGACGCAGTTCCTTTTCCAAACTCACAACCACCCATTATTAATTCACATTTAGAGGAAAAAGAATCGATCCACACACCCCCACAGAACAAAAATTTTAAATCTCATCACCAACCTTC